>BSEG01000006.1:12662500-12877500 GCA_036245055.1 Diospyros kaki
GTTACATATTCTTACCTAAGTTACCTGCAACCACCCTGCCACCAACAACAAAAGCATGAACATCATCACAAGTCTTAGTCCCATGTTTTTTTTTATTACTGAAATATTTGCATCATGACATAATTCTGTGTAAGATATTGACATCCTTAACCACCACTGCCTTCTTTTATCCGTTCTCCCAGTGATTTCTGGCTTCTTTATCTATTTTCAACAGTGTTATACATCACTTTCTGTTAGGGAACCTTCAGAGGGTTTTGAGCCCTGACAACAATTCCCTTTCAGTTGAAGAGGTTCTATATCTTGGTATGTTCACATTATTGTTCGATCAGCAGCCATGTACTTAGAAGAACAATATTGAGGAACAAAGTATTGGCAACCATATGTGTCTGAAACTCTATTTTGTATGTTGGTAGAGAGGATTCTCTAAGACCCTCCTGAGAACTATCATATTACATAATTTTCAGCCGCAAATCTGGGTCACATTGGGAAAACTATATCTGATCAGCAAGAATAACATCATCATCATTAACTACACCTTATCCTAACCAAGTTCGGGTTTGGCACGGCATCCATAATGTTAATCAACCTCTAAAAGTCACATTAACAATACAAATCCATGTGAAAGAATAATGTGGCAAAATTTTAAGTCGGGTGCTCGTCCTGAGGCAACTATCTTCATATGAAGAAGTTTCATGAGATGGTGGTGAAACAAGATAATTGATATGGTCATGTTCCATCATGTAGTTGATATTGTGAAACCAATCTATATAACATGGAAACATGATTAGATTAGCAAGACTAACCAAGAAAGAAAAATAAGTGATCTCTTGATTAGGATGTGATCAAAAAGGGATATTTGATTTATTTAGTCCTTGAATAATACACAATGAACTAAGCATAATAGGTCCTCACTCTGGTTACACGAGGAATCATTGCTTATTTAGACAATTTGCTCCTACCATTTAACTATTGTACATTATTCAAGCCTGGATCCGAATGATAAATCTCTATTTTGATGGTAAAAGAACCCAAATAAACCATGTGCTGATATGTATACCTGTCTTTTTCCCCAGTGTTTTTCCTTAGCTCTTTCTGAATTCTATTCTATTTGATTAACCACATTTTGTTCTTTAAGTTAATCATTTGAAACATCATAATCATTTCTCCTCCTCATATTTATCAGCTTCAACATCTATTTCATCAAAGTTCTTGTAGAAAATGTGATAATTTCTCTTACATTTACAGAAGGGTCAATCACCCTTTATATACAAGAGAAGATTTACAAAATAAGAAAGAATACAGAAGGAAACTATGAATTAGAAAGCATAACAACTGGAATCAAATCAAATCAGTACAAAAAAGTCAAACCACAATTATGGGAATGATCCCACAATCATAGGAACCAATCTGGTTGATTGATTGATATGGATCTTCGACATAATCATAGGAACCAAACCGATTGGTTGATTGATATGGATCTCCAACACTACCCCAGTTTGCATATGTTGACCATTCCTAGTTTGCATGTAATATGCTAAAATCTTGTTGGTGGGAGACCTTTAGTTAGAATGTCTGCTAATTGGTTTTTTGTTGGCATGTGAGTAGTTATTAAGCCATTGTCCAATTTTTCTTTGGTGAAATATCGATCAACCTCTATATGTTTGGTACGATCATGCTAGACTGGATTGTGAGCAATACTAACAGTAGATTTATTATCACAATACAGTTTCATTATCCCTTCTAGTATGGTCTTGAGATCATTCAAAATAATTCTTAGCCATAGAAGTTCACATACTCCATGAGCCATAGCTCTAAACTCTGCCTTGACACTTGATCTAGCAACCACGTTTTGCTTTTTACTCCTCCATGTGACAAAGTTTCCTCCTAGGAATGTACAATAACCTGATGTGGATTGTTTGTCCATAGGTGAACCTGTATAATTAGCATTAGACTAGGCTTTTAGAGCCATACCACCATTGTTCTGAAACATAATTCATTGTCCTGGAGTTGCTTTCAAGTAATGTAGGATGTAGTTTACAGCCTGTAGGTGTTCTTCCCTTGAGTCATGCATAAATTGACTAACTATTCCCACGGAGTAAGCAATATTGGGCTTGGTGTGAGGCATATATATTAATTTGCCAACTAACCTTTGGTAACTGCCTTTATTAATTGTGTTGCCTCCATCTTTTAACCCTATTCTGTGATTCAGGTCAATGGGAGAACTTGTTGCCTTACTGTTAAGTTTCCTTGTTTCCTTTAGCAGGTCCAAAATATACTTCCTTTGGGATAGGAATATACTGTTTTTGGAGTAGGTTACTTCAATTCCAAGAAAGTATCTTACCTTACTAAGATATTTAGTTGTAAATTCTCGTGCCAGATGTTCTTTCAAAGCAAGTTTTTCAGTATCATCTTTCCATGTGATAATAATATCATCAACATAAACTAACAAGACTGTTATCATACCCTATTTTATGAACAGGGTATGATATCCCTGACTCTTGTTTATATCTCAGTTGTCTCATTGCCTTTGTAAATCTTCCAAACCACTCCCTTGGAGACTGTTTTAGCCCATACAAGACCTTTTTCAAATGACAAACCTTATTATCTCCAAATAGCTTTTCAAACCCAGGTGGAGACTCCATATAAACTTCCTCTTCTAAGTCACCATGGAGGAAGGCATTTTTAACATTAAACTATAACAGTGACCGATTAAAACAAGCAGCAAGAGAAATAAGTATCCTAACTGTATTCATTTTGGCTATAGGAGAGAATGTTTCTTGATAATCTATCACATATGTTTGTGTGTATTCTTTTGCTACCAATCTTGCTTTGTATCTTTCAAAGTGTCCCATCAAATTTGTTTTTCATTGTAAATACCCATTTACATCCCACTAGTTTCTTATTCATTGGTCTAGGTATAACCTCCCAAGTTCTGTTCTTTTCTAATGCTTTCGTTTCCTCCCTCATAGCAAGTGTCCAATTCTTATCCTTTAATGCATCACGACTTTGGGATTTCTATAGTATCCAATGAGGTAACAAAGGCTTCATATTGAGAGGATAGTCTATGGTTGGATACAAATTGAGATATAGGGTAGATAGAGTGTTTTGTGCATTCGTAGGTACCTTTTCTTAATGCAATGGGTAGATCGAGATCATGAGACTTAGGTTCTTCTAGAGAGATTGGAGAAGAGATAGCAATATTACCTTCATTCAGATACGAATCCCAAATTTGTGTTGGTTTAGGATCAACTTCCTTCTTTCTTGAGTAAACGAGAGTTTCTCTGGGATTCAAGGCTAGTTGTTGCAATTTGGCCGTGTGTTCATCACAATCAGTATCTAATTGAATTGGGGAGATCTTTAACAGAGAGTGAATTGGATTCTCATTCAAGGTAGAAGGTTGTGATGAAAGGAATTCTGGTGATTGGAGTGAAAAAGGTTGGCTCAGTTGAGATGATGAAAAGAGAAAAGGGAAGATTTAAACGGGTGTCTGGAGTGAGATCATCATCTTCACAAGAGTACTTCCCCTAAAGATGAGGTTGGGGAAAAAGGAAAAAGGGGATATCTTCATGTAAAGTAAAATTCATGGAAATAAAGAGTTTACGAGAGGATGGATGATAGCATTTATACCCCTTTTGAGTGTTGGAATAGCTAAGAAAGATACATTTGAGTGCTCAAGGATCAAGTTTATCACTGTTATGTTGATGAAGATGGACATATGTCGTGCACCTGAAAACTTTTGTGGATAGAGTTGAGGAAATGGAGACAAACGGATAGTGTTTCATCAAGAGCCAAATAAGACTCTTTTTGTTAAGGGATCGAGAGGGTAAGCGGTTAATCAAATGAGCTGCAGTTAGCATGGATTCTCCCCATAATTATTTAGATACACAAGACTGAAATAAAAGTTTGAGTAACATTTAAGAGGTAACAATTTTTCTTTCAGTCATGTCGTTTTCTTAGGGGGTGTTTACACAAGAGGACTCGTGAATAATGTCTTCTTTTGATTTAGACATTGGTTGAAATAATCTTTGGCAATATCCGATCGAAACCTTTTGATAGGCACTCTGAATTGGGTTTTGATCATTTGACAAAGATTGGGATGAATAGTAGAAAGTTCATATTTGCCTTTCATGAGGTAAACCTAAGTGACTCTAGTGCAATCATCAATGAAGGAAACAAACCACCTAGCCTCGATGTAATTGCGAACCCTGGAAGGACCTCACACATCACTATGTATTAAGGAAAAAGGTAAATCAGACCTTTTATTAACAAAGGAAAAGAAGTTCTGTGATGTTTAGCAAGTTCGCAGACTTCACAATGAAGAGTGTCAAGAGATACAATGTGGAATAAGGATGGAAACATAGTTTTTAATAGGCTAAATGGAGGATGACCAAACCAATAATGTTGTAGTAAGATCTTGGGTAGGTTCTTGGAAGTAGTAGCATGAGAGGAGGTACATTGTGATAAGAAGGCTAACTATTGTCTTGGTCTATTAGACCTGCTCACTGCCTTAGGATAGTAGAGTTCGTCCTTAACCTTAGCAAGTCCAATCTTCCTCCCTAAAGTCTGGTCCTAGAAAACACAGTGTGTGTCAAAAAAGGTAACACTGTGTCACGACTCTAGGATTTAGCTAGGGTCTAGAAAGGAATTGGGAAGGATTCGAGAGGGAAACAGAGAAGAATTGGAGGGAGATATATAGCAGAAATCAAGAAAAATGAGAGAGAATTAGGAAGAATGAGAGGGAGAGAGTAAGGAGGGAAAATATGAATTCACTATATTATTTCAGCATACATTTCTCTACATACCAGGTCCTATTTATAGGCTGTTCAACTAGAAGTGGAGTCTAAGAACAACACCCATGTGCACTATAACAGAACTAATAGCATTTCCTAACCAACAATGTAATTAATTACGGCTTTGCCCCTATAATATCCTAAGGGTCGTGACAATTCTCCCTCCTTGAAAGGTTTCTTGTCCCCAAGAAACTTATTACAACCAAGCCAGTGTCTCTTCATCTAATGCCTCTCTTCACCAACTGGTTTTTTCTTCGTCTTTTCTTGTTCGTCTATCGTATTTCTCTTTGCTCTTGCTTTCTCTTTTCTTCTCTCTCCATAATAACAGTATTATGAGTTGCTGCAACACCAATCTCAGCCATCCACTTCTTCCTTATTGCCATGAAAAATGGTTCTAAATGAGTGGTCAGTCTTGCGACCCTATCTTTTCCAATCATAGAGATAATTTCAAACCTCTCTACAGGCAAAAATCTGTACAATACTCCCAATTCTTCTGGTTGTAATGTTACCTTTGTCTTGTCTTGTGTGCCCATGCCAATGACATTCGTATGAGATGTTCCAAGCAAGTTGCCCGATACAATCCTCTTTTCTTCCACCTCATTTTCTTCTTCCTTCGGATCACCCCAATGTTTAGTCTTATTAACTGGTTCTTCCTCATAGTTGGGCTGGTCTTGTTGCAGAACTCCAGAAACATCACCATCGAGCGGACTATCATATTCCTCAGCAGGAGGTTTGGCCCAACCTCCTACTTGCTGATTGCTGGAGTATACCCTAGGCACACTTTCAACAAGTATTTCCTCCTGTAGAACCTCAGTCTCTTCTTCAACAATTGCCTTTTCTTTCTTGTTGTTTAGAATTGCCTTATTCAGTTCAGGTTTTTCCTCATTCTTTGCAGCCACTATTCCCATTGTTATGACCTTTTCAGTCTCATACTTTGCATCAACTGTATGTATATCATCTTCCTTTTCCACTGCTACTTCATCAGCTCCCTGCAATACTTGATGAGCAGCCTTAGGAACTCCTATGACAACATTAGTTTTGGGCCTTGCTCCAAACCGAGTACACAAGGCGTTTATAAACTGTGGCCAGCTCCATTCTACCCTTTCCCAACTCCAATTTTGGAACCAAGCATCTGCAACACCATCCAAATAAGCTGCAACCATTTTCTCTTTCTCCCCTTCCACTACTCGATGTTGGTAGAACATCCATTCGCACCGTCGGATCCACCACTGAGGTCTTTCTCTTTCAAACGGGGGAATGTCCATTTGTGACTTTGGAATGGTGGAGTGATTACTGCCAACCCCTTAGTCCCAATTATCCTTCCCTGCCTCAGCTTTGTCCTTCGCTTCCCTCGGATCCTGTGATCTCTGTCTATTCATTGGCATCGTTAGAATGGGCGCTGATGAAGCCCTGAGAGTGAATTCCATCGGAAGGCGAACATTAGGTTGCCTAGCTAACATGCTCAAGGCATTCAACTGCTGGCTGATCTGCTGGCGGAACCCAGCAATTTCCTCCCGGAGCCCGCTAAAGGCTAAATCCAGCTTGGACACATACTCCGATTGGCTCTGGCTGATCTCTTTTTGAGCTTGCCGACACCCCATCTCCAAGGTCTCCAAGCAATCATCCACCTGCCCTTGGTTCTGGCGTTTCCCACTTTTAATAGCATCCCATCGAAATTCCATCTAGTTCACCTCGTGTTGCCTTCAATTCCGCCTTAGTTAAGATGCAATAGCTAAGAACCGTCGCCTTCTTAATCTCAACTTCTGGACCCGTTTCCGATCAAATATCCGGCTGCGCCACTCTGATTTGCCTTCCTTGAATCTAAATTCTGCACCCTAAGTTCGCCCAAACCCACTACACGCATAATGATTAGACCTGGAATCACACAATTGAAATCACCGGTCTACTTCACCTTCCAATATTACAACAACCACATGTTGATCGACTCTGCTTCAATTCACCCCAGGCCTGCCTCCCTTCTTACCCAATCACTGACCAAAAGCTCCATAATCACTGGAATTCCTTATCTCTGATTGGCTCAAAATCGTGCAACTCCGCTTCAAAGGAACCGATCTGATTTGATATGCAATCAGGGACACTTGAGTTTATCCCCACTTCCAGATTGTAGCTAGGATCAAGAGCAGGTGCGTTAGATCCCTCTCTGAGGAACGTCGCCTCCAGAATTCTAGTCAGATCAGATTACGGAATCTGCTCTGCCTGCTAATTCCGGACCTGTATCAGCTCCAAATTTGCCTCCGATAATCGCCTAATCCAACGGCTCAGAATTCACTGAGATCTGAGTTGTCCTCCTCAAAATCGAAATCTGCAATCTTAAGTTTGCCTCAATCAATTGTACATGACCGCCTATGTTTGCAATTAGCGATGATCAACATGCTTAAGGATTTGCTTCCCACACTCGCCTTCCTTCTCGCTATCTACTCACGAACATAGCTGGTAATCGTAATGGATAAACACCTTCTGGCCTTGCTCGCGATCGCTACAGATTCAGCGATAGTCCCCAACCGCTTCTCCTTCTCCACAACCGAAGTCACCTCATCCCCTTGGCCACATGCACGCCTTTCTTGATCGAACAATACTTCCTGGATTTCTCAAGTTGAAAGCCAATCCTTCGTCGGAATCACTAGACTGAATTTCGTCCGCTCTACTTGAACCTCCACCTTCTATAATTGATCGACTCAGTTGTTTGATCAATTCTACCACCATTTCCAGGAATGCCTATTACACTCGGTCAGTGTCGTAATCTATCACCTTCAAATTTGCGAACTCAAATTACAGCTAAGTAATCTATCGCCTTCAAATTTCCAAACTCAAATTACAGCCAATGAATCGATCGGAATCACCTGAAATTTGCAATCATCTTGGTTCCGTTCGGACTCAAATCAAACGCTGCTCTGCTATTTCGACTAACAGCAAAGGAACGGCCTCCTCTTGCTAGGACTCAATCGATCCTGTGTTAACACTTGATCACCTCTGTTGTGGCTTCCTAAGCACTAGAAATCACTTGGCTCGTAAGAATGTGCTTCCAGTAACCAATTTACAATGATCGAACTACTAGTTTTGTCGGAATCTCAGCCGAGAATCATCAGCTATGATACCAAATGTCACGACCCTACGATTTAGCTAGGGTTTAGAAAGGAATTGGGAAGGATTCGGGAGGGAAACGGAGAAGAATTGGAGGGAGATATACAGCAGAAATCAAGAGAAATGAGAGAGAATTAGGAAGAATGAGAGGGAGAAAGTAAGGAGGGGAAATATGAATTCACTATATTATTTCAGCATACATTTCTCTACATATTAGGACCTATTTATAGGTTGTTCAACTAGAAGTAGAGTCGAAGAACAACACCCATGTGCACTATACCAGAACTAATAGCATTTCCTAACCAACGATGTAACTAATTACAGCTTCGCCCCTATAATATCCCAAGGGTCGTGACACACTGCAATTCAAAGATTTAGTAATTTGGCTGATGGACAAAAGGTTGGTGGATAGCTTTGGAACATGAAGACCATTGTGTAATGGGATGAGATTAATATTGCCTTGACCGACAATTGGAATGTGAGAGCCATTTGCAACAGCAATCCCTTTATTTCTTGAAAGTGGTTTTTAGGTTTCAAATGAGGTGGGACAAGGTGTTATTTGATTGGTTGCTCCCAAGTCGAGAAACCATGAAGTATGATATGAACTTTCATTAGCATTAAAGGAACAAGAAAAGAGACACTTACCAGAAGTAGCTAGAGAGCATGTAGAATTAGAGCTAGAAAGGGATTGGATAAAACATCGCATCTTCTCAATTTCTTCCTTACTCAGCCCACCAAGTTCATCACTATTGGCAGAGTTGTCTTATGACTGATCTTCCATTTTGGCAGTGTTAGCTGACTGTTGTGCCTATCCCTTGAATCCACCAACTCTACTAAGCACTTGGGCTTTTCCATGGAGCTTGAAACAGTTTTCTCTCGTGTGGCGTGGCTTCTTACAAAACGTGCACCAAAAAGATCATCCTTATTGGATGGTTTAATGCGATCATTTTGTCCTCCTATAGTTGTCTTTCCTCCATTAGTTTTCCTCGATACCATGGAAAATCCTTTGGTTTGTAGAGACTCCAACATGACTAAGCGTCTGCTTTCTTCAGCCTGAACAATGGAAAAAACTTCGCTCAACAGTGGCAGCTTTTCTCTTCCAATGATTTGAACTCAAATTGGGTCAAACTCTGAGTTTAACCCTGCTAGAAACTCAAATACTCGATCTCTTTCAATAAATTCCTGCAAGACTTGGGCATTCTCATTGTCTTTCATGTTCAGATTTTGATAGTGATTAAGCTCTAATCACAGGCCATTCATTGTATTGTAATATTCAGTCACAGAAAGACTTGCCTGTTTTGTATGATTTTGGTTTTGATCTAAAACATCAATGCCAAATCCTGCATTTTTTAGTATGTTTTCCGAACAGTTTCCCATACCTCCTTGGCAGTTGATCGAAACATGCAGTTGCGGCTGATTTCGGGCTGCATGGAATTCCACAGCCACGACATGATTACGGGGTCCTCCTCATTCCATGCTGCAAATCTGGGATCATCTTGTTGCAGACCCGTTCCATCAAGACATATCTTGTCAGGACAAGTGATGAACAGAGGTGCTGGGAGGTCTTTCAGCTATGAAAGCCAAAAAAGGAACCGGAAGGATGAAAAAATGCCGGCAATAAAAGCCTGGCTGCGACACAGATGAAGAACCGTGGAAGCATAACAACTGGAATCAAATCAAATCTGTACAAAAAAGTCAAACCACAATTATGGGAATAATCCCACAATCATAGGAACCAATCTGGTTGATTGCTTGATATGGATCTCCAACATAATCATAGGAACCAAACCTGTTGATTGATTGATATGGATCTCCAACAGTTCTCACTTGGAATTGGTTAGGCATTGTGTTATCTGGTATCAGTTTCTTGCTTGGCTCCCGCCTGTTCTGGTATAAGATGATTTTGATTGCTGCAACAGGCAGCATTGCATGTTTTGTTTCCAGGAAACATTTACCCCCTTCATGCTTAAACCCTCTCTCTTTGCCATGACTAGCATTGGAAGTGCAATATGTTTTGTAAAGAGAGGAAGAAAAAGAGTAGAATCCATGCACATCTTTCAAGACTTTAACATAGCTCACTCTGTTGAAATTTGGAAGCAGTAGTGGAAAACTATGGTTTTCCATGTGTAAGTTCATGCAGAGGCATTATACTTCGTTAATTGGCCCATTTATCTATATATGTGTCTACATTGTTTCTGTCATTTGTTAATATGTGTGCCCCTTCCATTTCAGAAACACAGGGGTCTAAGGAGCTCTCTAACTCTGGAATTCTATAAGAAAGCATATGATCACATTGTGGGACAATATCCCTTCTGGAACCACTCATCTGGAAGAGACCACATATGGGTAAGAGCATCTTATTTGTGGCTAAACAACTTCATCTATTAACAACTTTGGAACATCTGGAGAAGAGAATATTTTGTGTTTGTTGGGACAGTTTATGGTTTGTTTTCTAAAGTTGCTTTTACATCTCAAGGCAGTTCTTTTCATGGGATGAAGGTGCTTGCTATGCCCCCAAGGAGATATGGAACAGCATGATGTTGGTCCATTGGGGTAATACAAATTCAAAGCATAACCATTCAACAACAGCTTACTGGGCTGATAACTGGGATGGAATTTCTTCTGATAGACGAGGCAAACATCCATGCTTTGACCCAGATAAAGATCTAGTCCTTCCTGCATGGAAAAGACCTGATGCAAAAGCCTTGAGCTCAAAACTTTGGTCTAGGTTTGTATCTCGAAAGTATTGTTAATAACCCAGCTTTCAACTATGGTTTTGCTGCTTGGTATGTGTGTACCCTGAGTATATGATATGATGGCATTAATGGTCAAGCGAGCATACTTCTGCAGGCCCCGTGAGGAGCGGAAGACATTGTTTTTCTTCAATGGAAACCTGGGGCCAGCTTATGATCACGGAAGGCCAGAAGACACGTAAGTAAACAAAAGGGTTCTTTAGGACCTCAAAACAGCACATGTTTGTAAATGTTTCTTGTTGTTTCCCTATAGGGTTCCTGTTGCCCAAATTATTTATTAATTTATTTATTTATTTTTGTACTAAATGGTTATTTTGAGGTGTTTTGACGTATGTGTTGAATCTACACTTTCCCCTTAGCACTCAACAACACGTTATGAGAAATATAATTTACTGGATTGGTGGCGTGATTCAGATATAGTATGGGGATCAGGCAGAAAGTGGCTGAAGAATTTGGGTCAACTCCTAACAAGGAAGGTAAGCTTGGGAAACAGCATGCTGAAGATGTGGTCGTGACCCCACTACGTACTGACAATTATCATGAAGATTTGGCAAGTTCGGTTTTTTGTGGTGTTATGCCTGGAGATGGTTGGAGTGGTCGAATGGAAGACAGTATATTGCAAGGCTGCATACCTGTGGTCATTCAGGTACTTCAGGCTTGTGGAAATTGACGTTTGTGTGTGATTAAGCTCTCCATAATCTGTAAGCTGATTCCAGATTATGGCTTGTGGAGAGCACCTTGCAACTTTTTCCCATGAATTTGGTTTCAATAATGAATTCAAGCCTTCTGTCAGTATCAGATACAGGATTCTTTTAAACTTCATTAATATTCCAAAAGTACAGGCACCATCATGACCGACATTCATGTTTTTTCATTTATTTGCGGCTTCTAGGATGGTATCTACCTGCCATATGAGAATGTGCTCAACTATGAAAGCTTTGCTGTTCGGATACAAGAAGATCAAATTCCAGATTTGATAAAAATTCTTAGGGTAATTTTTGTATTTAGTTTAGTGATATAACAGCAATGAAATAGCTTACTGTCAAACATTACTGGAGCTCAACTAACTTGTGATTTTTTCATCCTGAAGGGATTCAATCACACAGAAATAGAGTTCAGGCTGGCAAATGTACAGAAGATCTGGCAGAGATTCTTGTATCGTGATTCAATTTTGCTTGAGGCTGACCGGCAGAAAACTTCACTGGGACGGCTGGATGATTGGGCTGTGAAGTTTTTGCAGCTAGGTGAAGATGATGCCATTGCTACTGTCATACAGGTAAACATAATCCCTTCGTGCCTAAAGCTGCTTTCTGTTTTCCGTTCAGTTTTTTAGTTTTCATTTTCAATATTTTGTGTTTTACTTTTCATTTTCATCTAAACAATGAGACTTAACGTCATTGATAACTATGGTTCATTTTCAAATTTGTATTTTTGTTTTTAGTTTTTTTCACTGGCAACTCCTCTGGCAAGTTGGTGACTGGAGACTGCCAGAGGAGGGTGGTTGGCACACACCACCCCCCACCCCCAACCCCCCTTTCCCTGGCAACCTATGTTGCTGGCAGTCAGGGGGTGGGGAAGGGAAGAAAATGAAAACAAAATGAGAAGTGTGAAAATTCCATTTTCTATTATCCAAAATCTAGGAAACTGAGAAACACATGACCAGACGCCATTATTTTTTTTGTTTTCAAAATAATTAAGCAGAAATTAGAAACTTAAAACGAAAGCCCTACCAACCAGGCCCTAGGGTTGCTGGCACACCCCCCCCCCTCTTTTCCCGGTAACCTATGTTTCTGGCAGTCAGGGGGTGGGGAAGGGAAGAAAATGAAAACAAAATGAGAAGTGCAAAAATTCCTTTTTTCTAGTATTCAAAGTCTTTGAAACTGAGAAACAAGTGACCAAATGCCATTATTTGTTTTGTTTTCAAAATAATTAAAGGGAAATAAGAAACTTAAAATGAAAGCCCTACCAAGCAAGCCCTAATATTTTTAACTTGAACCTCTATTCCTGCCATTTGGGTTTTCAGCTAAATTTTAGAGATGTTTTCTTCATATAACTTTACTGCATAATGTTAATGTAAACGTTGCCTTGGTGTATTTTACGATGTATTCAAGTGATAGAAACATTTAAGTTGCGTTCTCTTTGTTGTTTTCAAGTCATTTTTAGTTTTCAATTTTCTAAAATAATGAAAACGCGTTCTCTTTGCTGTTTTTAAACATACATTTTTTAAAACAAAAAAAAATTTGTAAAGAAAACTCAAAACAACAAAAAATTATTTTGAGTGTTTTTATCCAAAACAAACTCTAAATTCAAAACACATTTATTTATGTATTTATTCATATTTTACTATTATAATGGGAAAAAATATTACAAAATTCATTAACTTTAAAATGTATATATTTTTTTAATAAAAAAAATATATATATATATATACATTTTAAAGTTAATATATTAACATTAATATATTAAAAAATATATACATTTTTTTTTAATAATATATTAACATTAAATATTTTTAATTTACTGAATAATCAAGTGTTGTGTTTCCATATTGTACTTGTTGGTTTCACCATGTCAACTAAGTTATGGAACACAACTATATCAATTATCCTCATTCACCACCATCTCATGAAATTTCTCCATGTGAAGATGGTGTTCAAACTTCATTTCATCATTACTCCGCCAGGGGATATTATCCACTGCCGGTCCCAAGCCCAGATAAAGGAGAAGGGTTGCGTTAAGTAGCCGACAGCCAGCGTAAAACCTAGTCGGATCCAAATATGAATTCTAGACAAATTATCTGTTGGGATGTAACCCACATAGAAGTCTAGAATTCATGTAGCCAACCCCACATAGTGGGATAGCGGCTGGATATGTTGTTGTTGTTGTACTGAATAATCAAATTTTTTTGTATAAAATATTATTAAAAATTTATTTTCAAAATAACAAAGAGAACGTGTTTTCTAATTTTCTGTTTTGAGAAATAGTTTTTCAAAATGACAAAGAGAACGTGTTTTCAATTTTTTAAAAACAGACTACCAAAACAAAAAACTGAAAATGAATTCAAAACTCAAAATTGAAAATTGAGAAGCAAAGAGAACGTAGCCTTATCTTCTTGATTTTTTCATTTTGAACTGTTTGACTGAACCGTATGACTTGGAAGATTGCATTGACTTCCATTTCCAAGTACTAAAATCAGCAGAATAAAGTTCAATTGGTTGAGTTTTGGTTTTCCTGCTTTTGGTTGGGATGTATGCTGGATGTTGGTTTCTAAATGTGCAGCAATATCAAAGAGAAAGTTGATATGCCCTTGAGGATCATCCTTCTAGGTTCGGGTTCAAGTTGAGGCTAACTTACCTTTTTCATAAATGCCCAGAAGTTAATGAAGCTCTAAAATTTGATCCAGAACCCTGTACTTTCTGCTTTAAGAAAAATTTATTGTACAAGTAGATAAGACCATAATTTCTAATTTGACAGTGGATATGTGTTTCTAATGAGCTCATAACAGAAAAAGGAAATTGATCGTTGAGATCTCTGAATGTTGAAAAATATTTTATTTTACTAGATATAATGTGTTCCGAGGATTGTGTCATCCCCTAAGCACTTCTAGCATTAAAGCCTGTTTTGAAGAAGGCACAAAAACTATTATATTTTATTCATGTGTTAGGGATATATACTACTCTACAAGGTACAACTTAGGAAAGCTAATAACTATGTACAAGGCTAAGCATGTACAAGACTACAAAGTAAACACTCCTTCTCAAGCAGGTGCATGTACATCATATGTGCTTAGCTTGGTACAAATATAGTCAAGCCGTGGACCCTGTAATGCCTTCATAAGAAAAAAAGCTAACTAGTTATTAGAGCCAACAAATGGGGTACTTTTCTCCAGAAATCAACTTTTGTTTCACAAAGTGATATGTATTTAGTTCACTCATGAAAGATTGGATTAAAAGTAATATGAAGGATTGCCTAATTATCACAAATAAGCTACATGGGCCCTAAATCCCCAAATCTCAACTCTTTAAGAAGTTGCTTGAGCCAAAGCAACTCGAATGTGGCTAAAGCCATGTCTCGATACTCTACTTTTGCATTAGATCTAGCCACAATATTTTGTTCCTACTTTTTCAAGACACTAAATTGCCTCCAACCAAGACACAATAGCCTGAGGTAGAGCACCTATTTGTGGGACAACCAACCCAATCTGCATTTGTATATCCAAAGCCTCTACCAACTATGAATAAGATTGAGAGGGGTCCAAAAACCCCCAATACACTGAATTATGCCAATGGCTATCACAAAGAGTGTCTAAGAATTGACTTACCACACTAATAGTAAAAGAGATGTTGGGTCGTGTAATGAGGTTATTAAGCTTCCCAACCCGTCTCCTATCTCGCCAAGGATCCTCCAATGGCTCCTCCCATCCTAGTACAAGCTTAACATTAGGATCCATAGGAGTATCTATAGGCCAGGAATCAAGCATACTAGTTTCCAAAATATGCTAGGCATACTTCCATTAAGAGATGCACACTATGTACAGATTGACTACCTTAATGCCAAGAAAGTACTTTAACCTGCCCAAACCCTTGGTCTAAAAATGAGAGTGCAAGTGAGTCTTCAATTATCCAATACCAACCTTCTCATCACCTATAATAACGATATCATCTACGTACACCACCAAGAATATTGCTCCACCAATAGAATAGCGATAAAACACAAAATGATCAACTTTACTTTTAGTCATATCAAAGGACTGAATGACTGAATTGAAGGGACCAAACCAACATTGGAGAGATTTCTTCAAACCATATAAGGATTTTCACAGGTGACACCAATCTAGACTCCCCTTAAGCAACAAACCTAGGTGGTTGCTCCATATAGATCTCTTCTTGAAGGTCACCATGAAGAAAAGCATTCTTGATATATCCAGTTGATAGAGCAACCACTACTGAATAGATATCATTGCAAGAAAGACACAACCAAAAGCAATCTTAGCCATGGGGGATCACCATAATCAAGGCAAAAAAATTGAGTATGGCCCTTTGCAACCAATCGGGCTTTCAGGTGATCAACAGTGCCATCTGGACTAACCTTGACAATAAACACCCATCGACAACCAACAATAGACTTTCCCATAGGGAGAGGAACAGGCTCCCATGTTGCATTAGCCAACAAAGCAAACATCTCCTCCAACATAGCATTGTGCCACTCAAGGTGAGAGAGAGCCTCTGCATTGGTCTTAGGAATAGAAACAAAAGAAAGGGCATAGACAAATGTAGAATAAACAAGTGAAAAACAATGATACAACAACAACAACATATCCAGCCTTTATCCCACTATGTGGGGTCAGCTACATGAATTCTAGATTTCCATGTATTTCTGTCTTTTATCATATCTTCATTTAAGCCCATACACTTCATATCAAACTTTAATATCTCTCCCAAAGTTTTCTTGGGTTTGCCTCTACCTCTTTTTTTTACTATTGTTCCATTTTATCAACTCTCCTCACAGGAGCATCTTTTGGTCTTCTTCTCACATGATCAAACCATCTTAGTCTAATTTCTCTCATCTTCTCCTCGATTAGCACTACTTCTACCTTATTACGAATAACCTCATTTCTAATTTTATCTTTTCTTATATGGTCGCACATCCATCTTAACATCCTCATCTCCGCTACGCTTGTCTTTTGCTCATGCTGGTATTTGATGCCCAACATTCTGAGCTATACAATAAAACTGGTCTTATAGCTCTCCTATAGAATTTTCCTTTCAATTTTAATGGGATTTTACCATCACATAACATATCAATTATCTTCATTCACCACCGTCTCATGAAATTTCTCCATGTGAAGATGGTGTTCAAACTTCATTTCATCATTACTCCGTCAGGGGATATTATCCACTGTCGGTCCCAAGCCCGGATAAAGGAGGAGGGTTGCGTTAGGTAGCCGACAGCCAGCGTAAAACCTAGTCGGATCCAAATATGAATTCTAGACAAACTATCTGTTGGGATGTAACCCGCATAGAAGTCTAGAATTCATATAGCCAACCCCACATAGTGGGATAACGGCTGGATATGTTGTTGTTGTTGTTGTTTTACCATCACATAACACCCCCGATGTATTTCTCTATTTTAGCCAACTTGCCTTAATTCTGTGCGTGACATCCTTGTGAATTTCTCCATCTTTTTGAATCACTGATCTCAAATATCGAAAATGGTCTTTTCTTTGTATGATTTGGTCTTCCAATTTTATTATAACATTCTCCACTCTTGCATTCTTACTAAATTTACATTCCATATATTTTGTTTTCCTTCTACTTAATTTAAATCCCTTAGATTCTAAATTGTTTCTCCACAACTCAAGCTTAGTGTTCATTCCCTCTTTTATTTCATCCACCAACACTATGTCATCTGCAAATAGCATACGCCATGTCACCTCTGTCTGAATGTGTTTAGTGAGTTCATCAATTACTAAAGCAAATAAGTATGGACTTAGTGTAGAACGTTGATGTAGTACCATTGTAATTTTAAACAGTTCAGTATCCTCTCCGCATGTTCCAACCTTTGTCTCTGCACTGTGATACATGGACTTAAGGGCTTGTATTTAGGCTATTTGGACTCATTTCTTCTCTAAAACCCTCTATAATACTTCTCTAAGGACCCTATCATAAGCCTTCTCTAGATCTATAAACACCATATGCAGGTCCTTCTGATGATCCCGATATCTTTCCATTAAGCATCTCAGTAGATATATAACTTCCATTGTTGACCTACCAAGCATGAAACCAAACTGATTTTCTGAGACATTTGTTTCTTTTCTGAGTCTCTGCTCTATTACCCTTTCTCAGAGTTTCATAGTATGATTCATTAACTTAATTTCTCTGTAACTTTCACAATTTTGAACATCTCCTTTGTTCTTGTATATAGGAATCAAAGTACTCTTCCTCCACTCATCTAGCATCTTTTTTGATTTAAGGATAGCGTTAAATAATTTCGTTAGCCAGGAGATGCCCTCTTCTCCCATGCATTTCCATGCTTCTATGGGTATATTATTCGGTCCCATCGCTTTATGATTTTTCACCTTTTTTAATACTTGTCTTATTTCTTATGAACTTATGCGTCTATAAAATGTATAGCTCACGTTCCCTTTGGAGTTACTAAGACTTCCCAACCTAACTCTTGTGTCCTCACCATCATTGAATAATTTTGTGAAATACTCCTTCCATCTTTCCTTAATCGCTCCCTCATTCACTAATACATTTTGATTTTCATCTTTTATGCACTTCACTTGGTTTAGATCCCTTGTTTTTCTTTCTCTCGCTTTAGCTAATTTATATATATCCCTCTCTCCATCTTTTGTATCAAGTCGTTTATATAAATTCTCATATGCTTTTGACCTTGCTTCACTAACAGCTCTTTTTGCTTATTTATAATTTTTTAGGTTTTCTTCATTGCTGCACTGATATACAGCCTTATAGCAAGTTTTCTTATTTCTAATTTTCAATTGTACCTCTTCATTCCACCACCAAGACTCCTTAAGGTTTGGGGCTCTACCATTTGTCTCTTCAAGGACTACCTTTGTTGTGTTTCTCAGCGCAGTAGCCATTTCCCTTCACATTTGGTTTGTCTGTCCTTCTCCATTCCATTCACTTCTACCCCTTAATTTTTCATTGAAGATTAATTGTTTCTCCCCTTTTAAATCCCACCACCTAATTCTTGGATTTTGTTTTATGTGATTTTTTCTCTTCCAATTTCTTACTTGGACATCAAGTACCAAAAGTCTATGTTGAGTAGTCAAACACTCCCCCGGTATCACCTTACAATCTCTACAACATAACCGATCCTCTTGTCTCACGAGGAAGTAATTTATTTGGGTGCTTGATGTGGCATTTTTATATGTGATTAAGTGTTTGTCTCGTTTTTTGAACTTAGTATTGGTTATAATGGGCCCATATGCCATAGCAAAATCTAGAATAGACTTGCCCTCATTATTATTAATTTGCTCGAATCCATACCCTCCATGTACCTCTCTATAGCTATTTCTGTCTCTACCCACGTGACCATTTAAGTCACCTCCTATAATCACTCTCTCTCCTCTTGGTATCATTTGTATGAATCCCTTTAGGTCCTCCTAGAATTTATCTTTTATCTCCTCACCTAACTCTGCTTGTGGTGCATATGTAATAAAGATATTCATAGTCATTCTTCCTAAACCAACCTTCACCATAATAATCCTATCCCCTATTCTCTTTACATCCACTACCTCATCTACTAAGCTTTTATCTATAATAATCCCCACTCCATTTTTCGCTCGATCATTTCCTGTGTACCATATTTTATATCCAGTTTCTGATAAAGTTTTTGTTTTTTTCCCTACCCATCTCATCTCTTGAAGGCATATAATATTAATCTTTCTCCTAATCATCACATCTACCACTTCCATAGCTTTGCCTATTAATATTCCTATGTTCCATGACCTAATCCTTAATTTATGATTTTGATTTTGACTTTGACTTTAAATTTGATTTTGTTTTTTATTTTGATTTTGGTTTTGATTTTGAACTAACTTCTTTACTCGCATCCGTTCAAGTAAATGCGAGGACTCTTGCTCATTTGTCACTACATCCGGGCGCTGATGCAACGGCCCTAACTCACTTGACACCACACGCGGGCAGTGTAGCACGTCGCTATGAAGGGTTGCACCCCAACAGTTTTTCATAGTTTGTTTAGAGTTCATGTTTTGGATACGATTAGGTTTTACATTGGTTGTTAGCTACCTAACACAATCCTCCTCCTTTATCCAGGCTTGGAACCGACAGTGGATAACATCCCCAGGCAGAGTTAAGTGAAATACAATGATAACTCAAAAAATTAAATGGAATAAGGATTCTGAGTGGAATATGTAACAAGACAGATAGCAGCATGGATAGAACCAAAGGGCCAACATCATCATTTGGAATAGGTGCTGGTAGAGGGTCGAGAGGAGGTTAGAACGACGATAAGTCTAAAGAGAAGCGGGAACACTAGGAACAGGAACATGGAGCAAGACCAAATGAGGAAAAGATGGGATGAGAAGAACCTCATGAAGAAAGGAGGAAGCGACAACAGATGAATAAGAGAAAAAGGGTTAGACTTGAAAAAATGTGACATTAAAAGAGAGAAAGTATGTATCAAGATTAGGTGAGTAGCACTTGTAACTCTTCTAACGACAAGAATAGCTCAGAAACACACATTTGATTGAGCGAGGAGACAATTTGTCACCACCAGACAAAAGAAGATGGACAAAACAAGTTGATCCAAAGACACGAGGGGGGATAGGATAGATGGATCATGAGGGAAAAGTAAGTATGTGAATGATCCCATTCAAAACAAATGATGACATATAGCTAATCAAATAACTAAAGGTGAGAATAGTTGCATCTCAGAAGGAAACAAGAACATGCATGTGAAGAAGTGCCTAAGCAATCTCAATGAGATGATGGTTTTTATGTTTTGCCACCCTATTTTGCTACAAGGTACAAAGGCAAAAGAACTAATGAACAATACTTCAAGATGAGAATAAAGCCTGAAATGTAGTATAAAAATATTCCTTAGCATTATCACTTCAAAGAATTTGAATTAGACGACCAAATTAAGTAGAAATTTCATTATAGAAAGAAGTGAACAAAGATTGCAATTCAATATGATCTTTTATTAAATAAAACCAAGTACAAAGAGAATGATCATCAATGAATGTAATAAGATGGGAGAAACCCTGTCTAGACTTGACTCTACTAGGACCCCAAATGTCGGAGTGTACAAAACCAAAAGGGGCATCAACTCGTTTATTAAGACAACTCAAATAAGAAGTATGGACATGTTTTCGTAACTGGGAAGACTCACATTCTAGGATGGTCAATGAGGACAATGAAGGGACCATCTTGTTGAAATTGGACAAGTGAGGATGACCAAGTCAAGAATGAATCTGGAGAGGAGAGGCCCCTGTAGTAGAGTAAGCAAATTTTGTAGATGATGGCAAAGCAAGATGGTAAAGTCCCTCGAAATCACGTCTAGTGCCAATCATCTATCCTATACCCCAGTCCTGCACAAGAACAAGATTAGAATCAAAGATGACAATTCAAAGATTGAAATGAGACTATATGGGCAACTAGGAAAAATGTAAAACACAATTAAGAGAAATAGATGGAATTGGATCATCCTAATTGATACTTGTGGAAATGGTTTTAGAACCATTAGCCACAGTGATAGGTAGGAGGGAAGTAGATGAATCAAAAAGAGAAAATAAAAATTTATTACCAAAAATATGCTCTGAAGTGGCAGAATCATGAATCAAGGACTAAGTGGAACATGAGTAAGGCATATATGAGGATTGCCAGTAGGTGACTAAATAGAAGGAAAAGATGCCTAGGCAACATAAGCTATAGGAAAAAAGAGGCCTTCCATGCAGCCTGCAACTGACAATACTAACTCCTCAACAAAGATCGTGTATGGAGGAGTTGGCCTCTTAGTATGAGAAGAAGTATCTGGTACAATTGACTACACTTCTGCACCCTCAAGAACTGCAACATTGGCCTTAGAAGGCTGACCATGGAGTGCATAACAAGTATATCAGGGCGACAATAGTAGTTGCACTAGGGTCGCTTAGCATCCCAGCCACACCCAACACCCCTACCACGATCACCTCTAGATCCAATCTTGGAAGAAGATCCATGAGCCTGAGAAGCAAGTATGGATTGCTCTCCACCTAAAACATTAGAAAAAGTTCATGTGCTATGTAAAATTCGAGCAAACACCTCTTCCGTAGTAGGTATAGCTGGACTCAAAATCTAGGTACACACCCTCGATATCAGCCCCAAGACCTACAAGGTTAAGCACCATAAATTGTTTATTCCTTTGTTTCTTTTGCTCTGTAAGGTTGGCTGTAACAGGGGGCATTGGCATTAAAAATCAGCCACAACAGACTGAATACAACCCAAGTACGTAGCCACATCTGAATCCCCTTCTAAAAATAGAATAAATTACTAATGATTTGTATAAGTGTACAATATCGTTAGTATACAACTGTTGAGCATGTGACCAAATGTCAAAGCAATTCTCATCGACACAAAAAAATTGGATTAACTCAACATCGATCTACTGCCACAACAATGTAACTAACTGTGCATCCACGTGATCCCCTTTCAAACTCACTGATGTTAGAGAGCTTCATAGTCAGATGGTCACTCACACCATGTCCTCAAAACCACATGTGAACAGAGGCTGACCATGATAAATAGTTTTTACCATTCAATTTTTCAGTGATAATGGTAGGAATACCAAAACACAACAGCACAATCACAGGAATATTTGCAGGTGAAGGTGAACTCACCACTCTAAGATTTAATGCACTGGGATTGGATTATGCCATATCTCACAAACTGAAGCAACAACAGTAACCAATCAAAAACCACAACCAGTCTGAAAGAAAATCAACCTAAGACCACAACCAGTCTTAGGCTCGGAAAGAGGAGGACATTTGCAATAGGTAGCCAACAACAATATATTAAGCCTTAATCCATAATGTGGGTCAGTTACATGAATTCTAGCTTATCAATCATTTTGGATAGCCTATAACATGTTAAAGCTTTAATTCCACCATGATGGGTCAGCTACATGAATTATCGCTTTCCAAGCGTTTTAAGTAGCTGACAACTAATATAAAAATCGTCAGATCTATCATGGATATTATACAAAATCCCACCTAGTAATGTTTAGTTTTGGTTTGTTGTTGTTATTGTTTATTGGGAGTTTGTCACTTAGTTTACTTTTTCTCCCCTGCCTTTTTGGTTGTAATATGAATTTGGTATTTGTTAAATGCAAATAGGAAATATATTCTTTTGTGACGTTCACCTTGCATGTTTCCTAAGTCTTAGTTTAAGTGCGTCAGATAATGGACAATATGTTCTTGTGGAATTATATTAATCATCGCAATGTAGTCCATTGAACAAAGAATGAGCTATTTATCAATTTTATAACCCTAAATATCATGTTCTTAGCATAATTATATGAGTAAAACTAATGCATGCTAATCATGGGCTACAAAAGAGTAACAAAATGCTGGATGTGTTGAAAACCGGTATATTCTCGAATATCATTTTGCATATTTTGCACTGGAAATTGTCACACACACACACACTCAGAGAAAACCGGCGTAAGTGCCTTGTCTTGGATATAGTCATAGAAGAAAGCATACTCTCTTGGTGGTGGAAGATGGGGCCATGGATAGGAATGAGAAGGCTTTGATATGTCGCTGTTACTGTAATATCTTGGTGGTGGAAATGTTTCCTTATTTGAATTTATCACCTGTGTCAGTTGATATTTTTAGTTCTTCAATCTTTTAAGCTGAAGAATTTGCACTGTCCTTTTCGTTTGAAGGTTTTACACTACAAGTTACACAACGACCCTTGGAGGCGCCAACTTGCTCGTACTAAGCAGGAGTTTGGGTTACCACATGTGTGCCTGGTAAGAACTACTTAGTACTAGACTAACTCAAGCAGATTGACTGATTTGGCGGCTTTTTGGTTGGAAAAACCGAAGAAGCAGACCTCAAAGCCTGACAAGAGAGTTCAAATTTAGGTGACTATTTGATATTTCCACAAGGAGCAGCATGCACACGGCAGCCATATTGAGAACACCGTTTGTGATGGGATTTCCAATTTTACCGATAGGAAGGAGAGGGGGAAGATGTCAATAATTGTCTCTGTTTCTTTAAAATGTGTATACAACTACAAGTGGGATCACCTCTTAGAAACAGTTGACTAGAAACATAGGAAAAGGAAAATTACAAGGAAGATCTACCTATCTTCACAAAGAAAAGATTCAACTCTTGGAAGTTTAAGGTATGGGTATTACATTGATGAACTATCAGTACTTGGGATGTTAAGACATTCTTCATTCTTGCCATGGCTTACTGGCTTACCGGGCATTGAAGATTTTGGAATATGAGCTTTCTGGTTTCTTCCATGGTTGATTGAATGATTATGGAATTTGTTATTGTGGCATTATCACTCTTCCGTGCTTTGTAATACTAATCCTACATGATAAATTTTGATACACCTGCATCCATTTTTCCTCTTTCAGGCATCAGAGTTGTAACATATTTGTTCATCGGAGAAGGGGTTGTAAATTTTTGGTGCCTCGTTCGAATTGTAGAAATATTTTATTATTAGTAGAATAAGGATAATATTAGATATATATAAGGACTCTTGTTGAGAAGAAGACTTTGTGCGTCAAATAATTATTTTACATAATTGTCACGTAATATTTGGTTTAATGTAACTTTTTTTTTACTCAATTTACATTTTAATTATTATTAATGCTCTACGTCTAATCAAATTGTTAAGAAAATAAAAATAGAAAACTTACCTACAGCTAAAGCTTGACTTCCCATTCATTGCCATTTGCCACCATTCCGCATGTTTAGATTTATTATATTCAATTATTCATACTTTGCAAGACACAAGCTTTGGAACACTCACTCTTGGATCAGTTTTTCTCATGTACAATATTTTTTAGAATTTTTCTTTAATTTGTTATTAACTTTTATTTTATTTGTATTTTTATATACTTTGATAATTATTTATAATTTAATGCATCAATTAATTGTATGAATGTTTATTATGTAATTGATTGATGATTGAAATGTAATAATATTTAGGAAAATACTATTGGTGCATCATTGTGTACACTTTAGGTTATATAATGATGCTAAAATATCTAAAATACCTTTACCCAAGACGGTGAGGTGAGGCGGCGTGAGGTGGTGAAACACATAATTAAAATATCTCTCTTAATGCAACAAACGGTCACTTTCTCTCTCTATCTTGAGAGGTTTTGAAGTTTCCCGTGGCTATTCCTAAAGGTACAGCGCATATGGCGCGTTCTCACCGGTCCCCGCCGGTGAGATCACGCCCAAGAAGTCGGCCTCCCTTAGGCCGAAGCATTGGGGGAATTTCTAAGCAATACTACAGGTCTAGATCGAGCAATCCGACCTTAGCGAGAATGTTGGCAATGAATGGTGAAGATCTTCCAAGGGCTGGAAACAGAGGTCAACAAGCTGCCAGGTCGGAGGCGAGTTCGGGTGAGGAGTTTAATGGTTATGAAACAGCCAGCATGATGACGGAAATGGAGGATGGAAGCGAGCAGGTCCAGAATAATCATGAACCTTACAACGAAGAAGGACACTTAGTGGTGGCAGATGGACAGGTTTTCTCCGCTGAGGAAGATGACCTGCTAGAAGATGAGCTGCTGGAAGGAGCTCGGGGGCAAGGCGTTTCGGCTGGAAGGATCGATCTGGGAGACCCATTGTCTTTCCCTCCGTTGATGGGTAGTCGAGCACCATCGCCTCCATGTACAGAGGGTGCTGCTAACGTGCGGTCATCCCTTACGTCTTCATCACTAGCGGTGAAGTCATCTCTTGCATCTTCATCTCGTGCTGAAGCTGGTGAGGGCGTTCGGGAGCATTTGAATGATGTCCATGCGACCCCAGGTAGCTCGCGACTGGGAGCTAGGAGGAAGGAGGCGAGCCCTCGGGATGAAAGGAAGGCCGTTCCAGTCTCCGCCCATGCCAACCAGCAGATGAAGAAGACGCAAGCTCCGGCGCAAACAGATGGCGAAGAAGCAGAAGCCCAAATTGGTAAGGGTCAGGCGCTGAACAATGGTCTTCCCTGAGCTCCCACCCATTTCCAGCATGGGTCCAATTCTCGAAATGCTGATCGATCACAGCAAAGGTGGCGTGCGTTCAGGAACAGCAGCATGGATACAGGCCGAACGTTGGAGGATGTTGCAGCAGATGGTGGACCTCACATGCGTTGGACTTTCTCTCAAGGAGGTGGCCGACAAAGGCAGTCCACTCTCCAGCAAAATGCCCATTTTAATGGGATGGGCCATCAGCACTCTAGGCTTGGTCGTGAACTCCAGCCCAAGACATTTGGGCTCCCATCTTTTGGGCAGCAGCATAACACAGCTGGGCTGCATTTTAAAGGCCCCCAACCCCAGCATGTGGGCCGACAGAAATTGGGCCCAGCTGGGCCAACATTGCAAGGCAATTTATCAAGAAAAATACCCAATAAATCTTGGGCCGATATAGCGGATATCAAGGCCCACCGAACCCCCACGCGATTGGAATATTTCCCGCCCTCAGGTACGCAGTCCGAAATTCCTCTTATTAAGTTACCTAGCAATGTCATTGATGAATGCTTTGAATATTGGATGAACACGCTAGTTGGATATTTTATTGAAAAACGATTGTCATTCCTGGTTGTTCAAAATATTGCCAAGCGTTTGTGGCAAAATTGTGGTCTTTTAGAGGTTCTCTCAAATAATAGCGGATTTTATTTTTTTCGTTTTGATTCCCAAGAAAGCATGTTGAGGGTTTTTGATGAGGGTCCTTACCATTTTGCGGGTCGCCCATTCATTATTAAATGTTGGGAATCAGGAATGAATTTAGTAAAGGAATCTCATTCTTCTATCCCTTTATGGATTAAGATTCATAATCTTCCCCTAGAAGGTTGGTCCTTAAAAGGTATTTCTATAATGGCAAGTCAAATTGGAAGGCCGTTATATGCTGACCCGATGACAAAGGATAGATCAAGATTAGGGTATGCTAGGGTGTGTGTGGAGGTTAGTGCCTCCTCTATATTTCCCAAGTATATTAATATAGATCAAGGCTATGATGAAACCACGGGTGAACGTCGTATTTCTAGACTCCCGATCGAATATCAGTGGATTCCATCGATTTGTTCTCATTGTAAGGTGTTCGGTCACTCAGATTCCCAATGTCCTAATAAACCTAGACCCGACCCTAATCATGTTGAAGTTAGTAAAAAAGTCAATGAGGGGGATGGCTTCGTTAGAGTACAAAATAAGAAGGGCAAGGTCCAAGATAAGGGTAAGGAGACAGCCTCATCATCTAGGTCAAATCCCCTTGATTATGCCTCTATGACCATGGCAGAGTGCCTTGAGTTCCATACCGTTACAGTCCCTTATGACCCCAAGGATGTTGATACCCAAATTAAAAACCAATTCTATGCTCTGGAAGGAGAGGATATGGATGTTCCCTCTCCAATGGAGTCAGATAGAGAGGTAGTAGAAGAAAACACTCAAGGAAATTCAAGTGAGCATGAGGGTAGCAAGGAACAGATCCTAGAGCCCGATCATGAGGGTAGCAAGGAACAGATCTTAGAGCCTGAGCGAGGTGGGAGCACTAGCTCTGAGGGGCATCAATCCAAGACCAGAGCTCAGGCTAAGAGGGATAGGAAGAAGATGCGTGAGAATGGAGAGCAAACGCCAGGATCCGTGAGCTTGGATCCAACCCCTCAAGAGTGTTAATAATGCATGTTGCTGCATGGAATGTGAGGGGTCTGAATCAAGCCCCTAAGCAATTTGAAGTGCGATCCTTTATCTCTTCCCAGAAGTTGGCGCTTGTTGCTCTTTTAGAGACTAGAGTCCAAGAGAGGCACGCTCTGGATATCTCTCACAATGTTATGCCTTTCTGGAATTGGGATTTTAATTATGATATGTGTGATGGGGGTCGTATCTGGATAGGCTATGATCCGAATGCCCTTAGTGTGCGGACCTTATTCAAGTCAGACCAGGTTATCCATATCGAAGTGACGAGCTCGGAGATCACTATCCCTTTTATCCTGTCTTGCATTTATGCCAGGAACAAGGAGGTGGACCAGGCCAGATTATGGAATTCCCTCACAGGCACTGGGGCCCCAGCTTCTTCTAACCCTTGGCTCCTTTTGGGGGATTTCAATGTCTGTCGCAATTGCTCTGAGATGAGGGGCGACAACACTTCTTTCTCCTTGGGTATGCGCAGATTCAACGATTTCCTTTCTTGTAGCTCGCTTCAGGATCTGGCTTTTAGTGGCCCTAAGTTGACGTGGACTAATAAGAGGTTTGGTGATGAGTGCATTTTAAGGAAGCTTGACAGAGCCCTAGTTAATGATGACTGGCTTGTTCATTATCCGGATAGCAAAGCTCTCTTTTTCCAGCCAGGGATTTCTGACCATAGCCCTGTTGTGGTGGATTTGTTAGGTGATCTTCAGCATAAGGGCAGCCCTTTCAGGTTCCTTAACCATCTTGTTGATCACCCTCTCTTCTTGGATAGAGTGGAGGCTAGCTGGATTAGGCCTATCCCTGGTGTTCCCATGTTTCAGGTTGTTCAAAAACTCAAAGCAGTCAAGAATGCTATGAAGACTCTCAATAAGTCTAGGGGTCATGTTTCTGACCTAGTCTCGTCCCTTAGAAATCATCTTCTTAGTGTCCAACATCTATTACAAGATAATCCCCATGACCCTGTCATTCATCAACAGGAGCTTGAGTTGAATAGGGACCTTCTAGTAGCCCTTGCTCATGAGGCAGACCACTTTCGCCTTCGTGCTCGGATTAGGTGGTCAGCTGAGGGAGATAGATGCTCCCATTTCTTCTTCCAATCTATGCTCGCTAGGCATAATAATCACCGTATTATGAACCTCCTGAGAGAGGATGGCACCCTCACAGAGTCCAAAGAGGAGGTTGCAGACGTTTTAGTGTCCTACTTCCATAATCTCTATGGGCAAAAGTCTCGGAACTCTCCCCTTAACCCTTCTGATGTGGCTCCCTTCATTAACAAGCGTTTGGAGCATAACCAAGGGACTAGGCTTATTGCTGAGGTTTCAGCCGAGGAGGTTAAGGCTGCCCTCTTCAGTATGGGTGAGGATAAAGCCCCAGGGCCGGATGGTTTCACAGTCAAGTTCTTTAAGAAGTCTTGGGAGATTGTAGGTGCGGATGTGGTGAAGGCTATTCAAAGTTTTTTTGTCTCAGGTCGCCTCCTAGGTCAGGTCAATGCAACCATTATTAGTCTAATTCCCAAGGTCTCTCACCCTGAGACGCCTTCCCACTTTAGACCTATTTGATGCTGCAATGTCTTATATAAAGTCATTACTAAAATCCTGGCTAATAAGATCAAGCCGGTGCTCTCGGGTTTGGTGGATGTTTCTCAAGCGGCCTTTGTGCCTGGGCGTTCGATTGGGGATAATATTTTGCTCGCCCAGGAGTTGGTTTTTCAATACCACCTCCACCAGGGGCCCCCCCGTTGTGCTATGAAAGTTGATCTGGCTAAAGCTTATGATATTGTTGAGTGGGATTTTCTCCTAATGACCCTTCAGTTGATGAACTTCCCTTCTCAATTTTGTGGCTGGATTCGAGAGTGCATCACGACCCCCCGCTATTCGGTTAAGATCAATGGTCAGTTACATGATTTTTTTCCCGGGGGAAGGGGGCTGAGGCAAGGGGATCCCCTATCCCCTTACCTCTTTGTTTTAGTTATGCAAGTCCTGCAAGGTATTATCAAGCACCACTCGAGGGCTACAGATTTTCAATACCATTGGAAATGTGAGCAGACTAGTTTGGTGATGCTCATGTTTGCAGACGATTTGCTCCTATTCTCTCACGGTGACCCATCCTCGGTCAGAATCTTGAAGTCGTGTCTGGAGCGTTTTTCCTCTTTGTCGGGCCTAGTTGCTAATCCTTCCAAGAGTGATTGCTTTGTCGCTTGTAAGGACCCCTCCCTTCGCGAAGCTATTTATAATGCCTCTGGGTTTCGTAGAGGGAGGCTGCCTATGCGATATTTGGGGGTCCCTCTTCTCTCCTCTAAGCTCTCCTATGAAGACTGTCAGCCCATTATTGATAGAGTGAAAAACAGAATTTGTTCTTGGCGCAGCAAGGCTCTCTTTTTTGGGGGCCGATTGCAGTTAGCGCAATCAGTCCTTTCCACTATCTACGTGTACTAGGCCTCGGTGTTTATCCTCCCGAAGAAGGTGATTAATGATATAGAGCAACTCATTCGTAACTTCCTCTGGAGTGGTAATGAGGCGAACCCCCATAAAGCGAAAGTTGCTTGGCGCGACATTTGCTACCCGAAGAGGCAGGGTGGCCTTGGCCTCAAGCCTCTCTATGTGTGGAATCAATCCTTTGTTAGATTTGAATAGCTATGGCACCAACACCAAGAGGGGGGGTGAATTGGGTTGTTTTAAAAAATTGATTGAACTTGAAAATCCTTTTAATGAAAAATGTGATTTTGGTGAAAGTGAGGATTAATGAAATGCTTGAAACAATAAATGAAACAAATAGCACAAGCATATAAGAGACACAACGATATATAGTGGTTCGGCTTAAACCAAGCCTACTCCACTACCTTAGCTCCTCACTAAGGATTTTTCAATCAATCCACTAAAAACCTCCTATCTCTCCGGATAGGCCCTCTAGCAACAAGCTAGGAAATACAACCCCTTACTTCAACAAGCAAGTCCTTTAGCACAACAAACTAGGTATTCAACCCCTTGCTTCAATAAGCAAGTCCTCTAGCACAACAACCTAGGAATCAAAATCCTCCTACAAGCAATGTAGTCTCTCTAGCAAAACAAGCTAGAAAAATTACAAAGAGATATAAGATTGGAGAGGATCTGAGAAACAATATTCTCAGTTACAAACTCTCTCAAATATAAATACAAGGCTTGATAATGAATTTAACAAAATGAATACAAAGTCCTGAAATGAGAAAGAATTTACCAATGAAGCACAACCATGATCTTGGCACTTGGGAGCTTGTAATGTAATCTCTTGGTTAGCTTGAATCATCCATTTGACTTGTATTTATAGTGTCTTGAAAGCCCATGGACGAATCTTGCCGTTGGTAGTGGGAAAGCCACTTTGGGTGAGTGGAAAAACTAGCCGTTGGGGGTTTCTGCGACACAAACGGTCGACAGATTAGCAAGAATTTAAAATCCGGTCGACAGATCATCTGAGCCGGTCGACAGTTCCTTGTGCACGCATTCTGCCGGTCGACAGATGGTGAGACATCTGTTGACAGATGAAGCCATCCTTCAGGACATACAACAACACAACTTATTTACATTTCTTTAGTTTAAGTAAATGTCCACATTTTAATTTATTTATATTTTACCTCCATTTACTTTAATACATAAATGTAAATAACGAAGTACCCCCCATTTGGATTCAATAAAAATACTTAGAAAATCAAAATCCATAAGAATAAAAAAGTAGAATTTGGGTTTTAGTACAAACTTAGGATTTTGCTATTTTACCACCTCCAAGATATACGCTTTCCATTTCTTGAAAAATTCGTTAAAAATCGTTTTGACTCTAATGAATGATAGATATCAAATTACCAGGAGTTTGTTTTCTAAAAAGAAAACTCTTTCTTATACTTCTCCTTATAAGGTGCTAATCTCCCAGACTTAGAAAAAATTTGAGACGTTATCAAAACGAGTTTCAAAACATGATGCATGAACTAAAGGATTTTTCATATGATTAAATTTCAAACCAAAATCTTTCATGCATGCTTCAAAATATGAAAGCTTATTTTGAAATATGAGATTAACATAAATGATTTTCATACTTAAGATTGGATTTTCATCAAACACATTTATGTTGAAGTTGGTCTTTTGTTTTTAGAATAATTTTAGCTCTATGTTGACCAATAACTTCAAAACTATTTTGAAAATCATTTTAGAAGATTCTTTTAAGACTAAATACTTGACTTTCCAAATCTCCAACTAATATAAAAAATCATAGATCATTTTGGTTTTCATTTTAACAAAGTATTTGAAATTGATGTTTTCTTTGCAGGGCGGATGCTGAAAGTCATAGCCATCTTTTCTTCCAATGTAACTTCTCGCGAGAGGTGCTGTCCTTTTTTCGTAGATCGAAGAAATTCAGCTGGCCTTGGTGCATGTGGGACATTGGAGTTCTTTGGGCAGCGGATAGTTGGAGTGGCAAGAGTCCTTGGCAGGTGGCAAACAGATTAGTGCTTCATGCTATGGTTTATTTCATTTGGAGGGAGCGCAACAACAGGTGTTTTCGTGACCAGGAGAGATCAGCTTCTCAGCTGGCTCATTTGATTCAGTGTGCTGTGTGGGCCCGGCTGACGACCATTCGCTTCAGATCATCCCTTCAGAGTCAGGCTCTTCGTCACGTTTGGAGGCTTCCGAGAGACCAGACATCTCTCCCTCGTTGAGATGCTTTGCTTTGGAGGTTGCTTGCTTCGTCCTTGGCGCCTCATCTATGGTGTTCAGCCCTCGCGTGCTTGTGCTTCCTTCATGCCTTGCTCATATGGGTTTGTTTGTTCATCAGTCGTTGCTCTGTCAGAGACCATTTCCGTTGCTTTGTCATTTTCAGATGGTTTCGTCTTTCATCTGGCCAGATTATCTATACTGCACATATGTTACATTTTCTTCTTTTTTATCATTCTTCTCCTTTTTCTCTTTCTGGCCCAGAGGGTGATTGTTGATGTTCTGTCGCCTCTGGTTTTTTGGTGGTCCGGGGTATGCCCTGGCCTTGGTTTGTAGCCTTTTGGCCTTCTTTGTTTTGTTCTATACATCTATTATTTATAGAAAAAAAAAATATCTCTCACCCAAGGTGGTGAGGCGTAGTGAAGTAAGGCAATGAGGTGCAAGGGATATTTTTGTCATTTATGATACATTGTGTAACTCAAGATGTACACAATGATGTACCTATAACATAATCCAAATATTTATGCTTGCGATTCCATAGTTTGTCTAATTATGTGAATAACACAGTAAATATGAACATATTATAAATACTTATAGGATTGAAGTATTTTATAGTAACTTTTTAGCTAATTTTAACGTTAGTTGTAATATTTATGTGTTATTTTTATTCTTCAAGTGTATAAATTTAAAAACCCACTAAAGTAGAGCAATGAACACCTCATTCACTTTCAAAATTTTTATTTTTAATTTTAATTTTATAATTAAATATGTTACAATATTTTTTGTTTCAAAATTTTATAATATATATTTTCAAAAAAAATTAAAAATACAAAAAATCATGTTTTCTACTTTGTACTACAAAGTAGAAAATTAAAAAAAATTAAATTTTCTATTCATTAATAAAATTTAAATTAAAAATATGAAATATTTTTATAACTAAATATGCCCCTAAACTTTCTTGAGAAATAAATGGTCCAAAAGAGAATTTGGTCCAAAAGATAATTTGTAATTTGATGATAGTATTTGAGGCTAATTATCACAACTTTGTCTCGGTAGCTAAAAGATAAGTGGGACTTATTTTATGGCATAACCTCTAAAGCTAAAGTTAATATAATAAATGAACAATAAATATATAAGAACATTATGAATTTTATTATTTATTAATAGAGGTTTCTTATTTTTATATAGACAAATTAAGTTAAAATACTCACAAGTCATCACCTTCGACCAAATAGAGATAGAAATAAGCTGAAATATTCAAAATTCTCTTTATTGTTCTTATGTTTGGTTATCTTGGGTTGATTGAGAATTTATAAAATTAGATAGAGACAATACTCGTATTGAATTTTTCAGAGATGACACAAGCTCAAATACCAACTAAGATTTTTAGAGTTTATCTCTAATACTTCTATGTTTAATTATTTCTCAGTTCAAACAAAGATAAATATCACGTTCAAATTATAAAATACAAAGATTTAAAAATTAATTGTTGGTGGTTATCTTTCACTATTGAGATGCGTGAGGAGACTTATATTATTTCCTTGCTTTTTATCAACAAGGACATGTGGTTAAATGGACTAAACCAACCTTTCAACCTTTTGGGGTAACTTAATAATTTTCTTTTTTTGGGCAATTTCCATCATGATCAAATTTATAAATATTTTGTGAGATATTATATAAATAAAAATTTATAATTTGTATATAAAAATTATGTATAATCTGTGAAAAAAATAAATTTATAAAATTGACTTCAAACCATTTATGCCATGTGAATCATTGAGGGTGCACATGAATTTAGATAGATCAAATAATCAAATTGAACCAGTGTTATTAAATTAGTGTGATTTGGGTATCTTTCAAACTTGATATGATTTTAATTTTCTTTTACCCAATTAATATCTAATCGAGCTTAAGTTAGACCAAACTATTTATTTTATTTAGATGATTGTTTGTTTTTATTATTAAAAAATATGTTAAAATAAAAAGATTAAAAATTTAAAATGTGCTACATGATTTAGATTATGCATTTTTAATATAATTTTCTGGCAATTAATTTTATAATCTAAACTTTAATTGGGGTGACTTAGTTGGTTTAGCTTAGTTTATATTAAATTAGGCTTTGCCTCAAATTTAAAAACAATCAGGATTGCTATCATATATAAAATCCAAACCAATTAATTGACACAATTTCTCAGTGTTTATGTTCTCGATTTTGATAGCGGAAGTAAATCGTAGATAGTGTAGAGACTTTATTTTATTACGTAAGATAAAAAATCAAACCCCAACCTACTCATATGAATTTCAATTTATCATGATCTGATCACTTGATCGGTGTCTGAGTACCAATTAAGCAACACTCATACATACTATGGAAAAGTCTAGAGGGCCCGACAGGCTTATTGACCGAGTTACCAAAAGGGAGTAAAAAGACAATTTTGCTCCCGCCCACTTTACAAATTTGTAAAGTGGGCCATTGTTGCTCTTTCTGTGCTTGCTCGTCTCCCTTTCATGGTCATTGCCCTCGCCTCATCGTCGTGTCTCATCACCATTGCCTTGCCGCCTTGCCAACCGTTGCTAGCAGCCATGGAAGAGAGACGAGTGAGCACTGAGAGAACAACAATGACCCACTTTATAAATTTACAAAGTGAGTGAGAATAAAATCATCTTTTTATCCCCTTTCTGTAAAGAGCTCAATGAACTCGCCGGATCCTATAGAACGACTCACATATTATTTTGGTACGTAATGTTATTTTTAATTTAAAATAAATTATTTGAAGAAAACAGCGTCCCATTTCCACACCGCGGGTGAACAGTAACTTAAAAAACCCTCTCAGTCTGAAACCCTTGTTCTGAAAAGCTCGCTCTCTCTCTCTCTGCTGCAAGAAGACGCCACTATGAATTTGTCGTCGCTCAGGCTCGAATTGAAACCGATCGCGACTCCACAGAGGAGGATCTCCGATGGGCCTCTGCGTTACCGTAGTAAGGTCGTCGCGTGCTCCGTGAAGCCTGTTGCTTCTCCTTCTTCGTCCTCTGTGGCAGCCGAGCAGGCGAGCCAGGGGCTGAGTCGAATCGGCTCGCTCAGTCAGGTTTCAGGCGTGTTGGGCTGTCAGTGGGGCGACGAAGGCAAAGGCAAGCTCGTCGATATCCTGGCCAAGCATTTCGACGTCGTCGCTCGATGCCAGGTATGGATGGACTCTTATTATTGCTCGTTCGTCGTCTTATTCTAAGGCTTCACATTCATAAAATCATCATAAGGCAATTCTATTATGTTTATTCTAGTATTCGTTGGCCAGGCGCTGAGTTTGTGTCTTGAATAGCTGATTGGAGTATACTTTTTATAATAGAACTCAATCAGATTGGCGTGTTTTCAAAAAGTGAGGAATAAACGAATAAAATAATGACAGTAATAATTTGGCGGCTGTCTAATCCTTGTACAGGTGATCTGAGATTTGATTCTACAACTTAATATCTTTGTTAATTCACTAGTAGCATAACGAAGAAACCTAGTCAACTGAAAAATGTGCAAAAATTAGTATGATATCTTAGAAACCCTGGATTTACAAAGTGCATTATTGTTGTTATTACCTTTTTTCCTCACGCGTGTGTATGTATGCAAAAGGTGTGTAAACACATTTTGTTGATGTGAAAGCATCAAGAAATGGGTATAATCACTGGACAGATTCCCCAAAATGATTGTTGATTTGTGATCTGCAATGCAAATCAAAGAAATTGCTTTATTTGGGCGATAAATCAACATAGGTTTTGACTTCTAATATGACATGATCATTTGCTATGGGTGTAGTTCTTGTATTGGTTCTTGAATGTGGCATCTGTGATTGTTATTCTGGTGAAACCCAAGTCATATCGTTTTCCCACCTCTCTTGATGATTTCAGATATTGATTACATGTGAACATGACATCTATTTTGGGACAGTGTAAATTCTTATTATGTGCATCTGGTGAGAGATCTCTTTTTCTTGAAGAAAAAAATATGTAAATGAAAAGGATCACCCTTTTGAGTTAATAAATCATTTCTTAACATGTTTTTAATGATTATAATAGCAACAATGTCTTTACCTGGACTAGTGTTGAGGTTTCCTCAAAAGTCAGGGGACTGTGACTTGCAATCTTTTTGTCTGAAGCTTTAAACTTGATGCCAGGGTGGAGCTAATGCTGGACACACCATTTACAATGCAGAGGGCAAGAAGTTTGCCCTCCATCTTGTTCCTTCGGGTATTCTTAATGAGGAAACTCTTTGTGTGATTGGTAATGGAGTCGTGGTGCATTTACCAGGGTTGTTTAATGAAATTGATGGGCTTGAATCTAATGGGATCTCCTGCAAAGGAAGGATATTAGTATCTGATTGTGCTCACTTGTTGTTTGATTTTCATCAAGTAGTAGATGGGCTCAGAGAGGCTGAACTAGCTAATTCCTTCATAGGCACTACCAAGAGGGGCATTGGACCGTGTTATTCAAGCAAAGTGATCCGTAATGGCATTAGAGTGTGTGACCTTAGGCACATGGACACTTTTCCTCAGAAGCTTGATCTGTTATTATCAGATGCATCTTTGAGATTCAAAGGCTTTAATTATAGCCCAGACATGCTCAAAGAAGAAGTTGAAAAGTACAAGAGATTCGCTGAGAGGTTGGAACCCTTTATTTCTGATACTGTGCATGTCATGAATGAATCCATTGCAGAAAAAAAGAAGATTTTGGTGGAAGGTGGTCAGGCAACCATGTTGGATATTGACTTTGGAACCTATCCTTTTGTAACCTCCTCTAGCCCATCAGCAGGTGGAATCTGCACTGGTCTTGGCATTGCCCCTAGAGCTGTTGGTGACTTAATTGGTGTGGTAAGTGAATGGTCCTCTATTTCTATATTTTTTTACCCTAATGTCTTAATAGAAAGAGTTTTCTTCCCACTTGGTAGATATAACTGGTAGCAAGTATTTAGTACAGCTTGAATGGTCAAACATTCATTTGAAAGGCTTTATGGGAACTGCATTTTGTTAATTGGAAGCTTGCTTTGAAACTGCAATTACAAATTCTAACCCGGTTTTGAAAAAATAAAAAGTAAAAACAATAACATTTGTGCTTCATTCAACACTCCTTCTCGTGGCCATTTTTGGTGCCTAACTGGTGTTTCTACGGCAGGTTAAAGCATACACTACAAGAGTAGGTTCTGGTCCATTCCCAACAGAGATTTTGGGTAGAGGTGGTGACCTCCTGAGGTTTGCTGGACAGGAATTTGGCACAACTACTGGTCGTCCACGTCGCTGTGGCTGGCTTGATGTAGTTGCATTAAAGTACTGCTGTCAGATTAATGGCTTTACTTCTTTAAATCTCACGAAACTTGATGTGTTGTCAGATCTCCCTGAAATTCAGTTGGGGGTGTCTTATAAGCAAATTGACGGAACACCAATCAAATCATTCCCTGCTGATCTTCGTGTTCTTGAGCAATTGAAGGTAAGCGCTTAGTTTTCCACGTTTATTTATTTGGATGTGGAACAGAAGCCTTTCACTTCCACTGATAGCTGTTTGACTTTACCAGAGATCTAAATTTTAAACTGGAAGAGCACCCTACTATATGGTTGAATTGTCTTTTTTGTCTTCAATCCATTTGAACCCCTTATTGTTAAGGATTCCAACACCTTGGGGAAAGGGATTAATTGGCGCAAAGATCTTAAAATGTGGCCTATTTCCACATGGAACCTCCATAATGAACCTTGGCCATCTTAAAAACAAATATGACGTCATGAATAGGACAGTAATCTAATGACTTGGATAGTTACACCTGATGTTTGGTCCTCTCCTATTTCTTCACCATTTTTTTTAACAACTTGGTATATCCTGAACAGGCTGTTAGCAATGGAATGGGACAACTTGGTGCATTCTCTCTTTATCTGTGTGCATGTCTGTGTTTAGTGCAAGTGCAATACATTTTTTATACAAGTGGGTTGTTCTGCATTCTTGTGGCTTCCGTTTTATTTACTTTGTGATTTGTTTTCACTCCTCACTTAGGTGGAATACGAAGTTTTGCCGGGATGGCAATCTGATATTTCCACTATCAGAAACTATTCAGATCTTCCTGAGGCTGGACGTCAGTACGTGGAAAGGATAGAAGAACTTGTTGGCATTCCCATCCACTACATAGGTGTTGGGCCTGGCCGGGATGCTGTTATATACAAGTGATACTATTGATTTTTGCCCTGGATTTCCTAGCTAGGCTTCTGTGCTTGTCTAGGGCAAGATGAGCTTCACATGCTGGCGGAACATGTGCTATTTGATTGGGATTAGTCTTCAAGCAAGAAAGAAAGAAAGGCTTTTTGCATGCAAATGCAAATTCTGATTTGATAACTTTTTGTTGTTGTTGTTTGGTCTCGTCTGCTGTGCTTGTAAGCGGAGTGCTTTTGTAGCATTTGGTAAAACCAACCAGGAGATAAGCTGGTTATACTCGTAGTGCTAATTGATCAAACTTAAACTGCAATTTGGTGTAATGAAATGCCAGAAGTTTTGGTTGTGTTCTTGTTTTCAACTCATTTTGAGTTTTTAATTTTTTAAAATATTAAAAATGCGTTCTTTTTTGTTGTTTTTAAAAATATATTTTCAAAAATTAAAAAAAATCTTGTTAAAAAAATTTAAAATAATATTTTGTTATTTTGGGTGCATTCGGCCAAAATTAAGTGAAAACACAAAATACAAAACACAAAATGGATAAAACATCACCCCCACCACCAAACTTAATTGCAAAACCCATGTCTCTCTCTCTCTCTCTCTCTCTCTCTCTCTCTCTCTTATTTCTCCTCTCTTCCTACTATCGTCGCCCTTGTTTGCCACCATTGTCGCCAACTCCTCCTATTTCCTCCTTCATCCTCTGTTATTGGTGGTCACATGAAGTTGACGAGAATGGCTTGATGATGTCAATGGTGGTTTGATGAGGTTTGGCAGGTGACAATCATGGCAAAGCAAATAGGCAATGATGGCTTGATGACCATCAGTTGGCCAAGCAACATCTAAACGACTGTCGGCTAACCAAGTAACATCCAAACGATGGTCGACAATTGTGAAACCACCGGCCATAGTGGCCAATAGTGACTGACTGCGTTTTTTAAGTTTGACTGAAAATTAAAAATCAGATTTATCAAAATCTAATCGTTAAATCTGACTCATTTTTGTGTATGTTAATCTTCTTGGCTTGGCCTTTCTAATGTGTGAATCTCTCGTCGGCAGTAGTTGACTACTGCCGGTGACAGAGAAAAGAAGAAAAAAAAAAGAAGAAAAAAAAATTATTCTTAAATTTAAAAAATAAAATTATATATTTATTTAAAATTTTAAAAATGTAGCATAGATATGTTATAATTAAAAATATATATTTGGTATAGTATATTAGTAAGTGTATTACATATATTATGTATAATAATATTTAATATAAAATATTATATTAAAAATAGTTAATTTTATTATTTAATAATCAAATTTCTTAAATAAAATAACATTTTATAAAATTTCAAAACAAACACATTTTCTAGTTTTTTGTTTTAAAAAATAGTTTTTCAAAATGACAAAAAAAATACGTTTTTAAAAATCTCAAAACAGATACTTAAAACACAAAACTGAAAATAAATTCAAAATTGAAAACTGAAATACGAAAAGAACACTATCTTATTTTCAAAATTCAATAAGAGATTATTATGGCTGGTTGCATTACTAGGTTTTTCTCCTTGTAGATACATTTTTTATTAAAGGTGTGCATTTCGTTATAATCAAATCGAACTATTCAATTTTAACTAATCAAACTGAACCGACCTTAAGCATATAATCGAACCAAAAACCAACACTAATTGAATTATCTGAAACCGAACTAACCGATTCTAAATTTGAGCTAATCGAACTGAAAACCTCCCCAAAAAATCGAACTGAACCTACACAAAAATCGACCTAACCAAACCGAATGGCAAATAATTAACATTCATTTATTCAACCTTATTTGTAGGAAAATAATAGCAGCTAAGTACAACAATGTGAAAAATGAAAAGAAAATTCGAAATTAGAATAAGATTTGATTACCTCTATTTGAAATATGAAAACAACAATGTGTGACATTGAAAATTTAATGACAAAAAATGAAGCAAAACAAGATAGGGAAATCAACAAGAAAAAGAATTGGACAAATTGGTGTTTTGAGAATGAACAATGATATAAAAACACAAATTTTACACCAAGAGGACTTAGAGGAGGACTAACCGATCGATAACTATAAATTAAAAAAAGCATCCAACATACGCTTTACGACATCATTCCAATGACATTTTTTTGTATGCAAAAACTGTAAGAATATCAGTTCCTTTAAGAATTTACTTTGAGAATTTACTCATATCAATTCCACCCATCAAGGGAACAAGAAATGTAGGGATCATCATAGCAGTCCCCAATGCCAAGATATAGTGCTCTAAGCACATCACCATTGCCTTCTCTATTAAAGGATATGAACAAAATTGAATCTGAAACAAATTAACAAATGAACAAACTGAATATGAAACAAATTAACAAATGAACAAACTGAATCTTAAACAAGTTAGGGTTAGGGTTTTGAAATCACTTACTCTCAGTCTCTTGAGAGAGAAGGGACAAAGGGGCGACGACAAAGGCACGAAAGAAAGGCAACCGATGGCGAAAGCGAGGTAAGGGTTAGCCGGTTAAGGTTCGATTTGCTCTCGTTTTCGACGGATAGGGGGTGACTCTCTAGCTATTTGGCGTAGAAAGACTGGGTGTTGAGAGGGGGGGAGAAGCTAACGATGATGGCTTTTGGGTTTGACAGCAACAACGAGGTAAGGGTTAGCCGGTTAAGGTTTGGTTTGCTCTCGCATTCAACAGGTGAGGGGTAACTCTCAGGCTATCTGGCGCAAAAGGGCCGGGTGTTGGGGGAGAGAAGCTAACGATGATGGCGTTCGGGTTCAACGACAATGGCGCGAGGTGAGGGTTAACTGGTTATGGACCTAGGGTTCAATGCTCTCGTCTTCGACGAGTGGGGGGGCGACTCGGGCTATCGAGTGTGCAGGGACTGAACAATGAACTTGGGTTGGGGGGTGGGGGTGTGTTGAGGGTTATGCTTATACGGGTTGGCGATTCGGTTATTTTGACCCAAATAATGGAACCGAACTGAATCGACTATTCAATTTTTTGCTAATTGGGTAATCGAAACCAAACCGACTATTAAGGCTAACCAAATTGGTCGATTCGATTAAATCGGTTTACCCGATTTTTTGCACACTCCTACTCTTGATAGTATTATATGCTCTCTCATCTTAATAGTTACAATTTGTTACAAAATTATAAAGAGTTACGTTATGATGCATGGGTAAAAGAGACTCGAATATGTGATGTTCTTATTAATTAGAGTTCCAATCTCGTGGTTTTTCTTTAATGAAATAGAATGGAGAAAATTGAAGTTGAAAAGAAATTATAATGGAAATTAGCTATTATTCTCCTTTGTTGGGTTGGGTTTTAATATTTGAAGTAAAATGTAAATAAAATAAGGTTAGAATATATGCAATTATTTAGTGGTTAGTGGTAGGTGATAGAATTTTGGAGTTTTGAGGAAGAGGACTCAAAATTCAAATTTCGTAAATTGAGGTGATTTTTGAAAATTTATATAATTTACAAATACTAAAAGGAAAAGAAAATGAAAATTGGAAAATGGAAAAATAATCCCAAAGCTCAGCCCAGGCCAACCCAGCCGTTCCCTGAAGGCTGAAGTTGATTCTCAGTGATCTTTCTTCCTCGTCTGAGTGCAGTTCAGTGCAGGGATAGACGGTAAAGAAGAGATGGAGAAAGGGAAGAAGACTAAGAATACGGGTTCATCCATCTCTCTGGAGCAGTTCGTCTCCACCATGGCCCCTCTTATCGATCTAGAAAAGGTCTCCTCCTTTTTTGTTTCGACATTTCTGTGCGTAATTAGATACTTCGTTTCAGTTTCTCTCTCAACTGCACTGCATATATTTTCATAATCATTTCCCTTTTACTTTCTGGAAAGTTGCTCGTATTGATACGTAATTCAGCAACTTCGATTTTCTTTCTTCGCGGCTTCTGAATCAATTATGATAATTCAATTTGGGCCTAACGATACGAAGAGACAAAAATGCATGTAGAAGAAAAAGGAGTCTTTTTAAAGAATGTTTTGCCCACAGGAATGAATGTTTGAGTGTCTGTAATTGTCTTCTTAGGAGGCTGAGATATCAACTTCCATGGCAACGGGGGCAACTAGGACTCTGGATTCTGCTCAGAGGAGGGGCTCCACCATTCTTAATTTGAAGTGTGTTGATGCTCAGGTCACTAACTTTTTTATCTTGTAGATGACAGATTCATTTCAATCTTTTTCAATTATTTGGTTATTTTATTGCAATTATGTTGCTTTTGTTCTAATGTAGACTGGATTAATGGGAAAAACCCTTCTTGAGTTTCAATCTAATAAAGGCGATGTTCTTCCTGCTCACAAGGTGAATCTAAAGCACCCACTAGATGCTGTTTTGATTTTGATGTTTACTGCATAAAATCATGTTTTGATGTTTTTCTTTATACTGACTACTCATGTCGAATCAATCATAACTTGCATTAATTCGAGGATGAGTTTTGGGTGCAGTTTCATGTTTAAATACCCAGTTTATCTATTCATTTTCCCAAGTATGTATGGGCATGGTTGAATTTGTATTTCTCAAATACTTATTCTATTCATCTTAAAATGGGTTTCACAGACTAAAGTTGGAGTTTCTGTGAACTGAATGAGAGAGATGCTTAGTAGCTTCTTTTCAGTTAAGATATTTGCTGAGTGGATATCCAACTACAGAATTTTGGACACATCTGATATTGTATTCCAACAATAGGTTTCTGACACAATTACTTCATGAATATAGGAAAATCCATGTAGCATAAAAATTTATGATGTCAGAAACATTGCTGATTGAGTCTCAATGATTCATACTCTGTTATGAAGACAGTAACTATGTAAATAAACTTTTCTCTTGTTCATACTTCAACTGCTTGCTTTAACTATTTCAAACTAATGTCGATAATAATCTTAACTCTGTTCTCCTTTTAGTTTGGGATTCATGATGTTGTTGTCTTAAAACCAAACAAAGCTGATCTAGGATCCTCACCCCTTGGTCAAGGTGTTGTTTACCGTCTGAAGGTAATTCTGCATTTTGAACTCTATCATGGGTTCTTCTGTTGATGCTGCTTGATATTGCAATGCAAAATACAACATCTTCAAATTTCAATTAGTTGCTTGAGATTTGTATTGGTTTACTTATGAACAGGACACATCATTTACTGTGGCTTTTGATGATATTCCAGAGGAGGGCCTAGATAGTCCTCTGCGCCTTGAGAAACTGGCCAATGAGGTATATGTTTTCAGAGATTTATTTTCTCAAAAATGTAAAAATTTCTCTCTCTCTCTCTCCTTTTTCTTTGTTCCTTTTTTTAGGAGGAAATTAACAACCAAAAGTAGTTATCATTTAATAACTGCTGACTAGAAATGGCTATATAGAGATGGCAATTTGACTTGGAATTGACAGCCTTGGGCTTTGCCCCATCCCAGTAGGGAAGGCAAGTGTATGGGTGGATGATGGGCTTTTAAGGAAACTTGAAGTGGGTTTGGGAATATTTTTTCTACAAAATGTGTCCAAATGTTAACAAGTCCAATTGCTCCTCCAATGCAAGGGTAGAATTTATTGCAATCCGATTCATCTCTCATGAGGGTGGGGGTACTAGATCTGAACCCATAAGCTGTCTATTTATGGAGTGGGGCAAGATGGTACCAAAAAAAAAAATCAAGGGGTATGGGGTGTGATGGATGACCTAGATGTGGGTATCGAGTCAGGATATGAGTTGGTGGTAACATGCTGAATATCTAACTTGTTGCCAGCATGATGTACAATTATCAAGAAAGAAAAAGTTATTTGAATTTTGAGAAGTATATGAAAAATGATTTACAATTAATTGTTTTCTAGGTGACATACCGCAGGATGAAAGATACATTAATGCAACTGAGTAAAGGCGTGTTGAAGGGACCTGCTGCTGATTTAGTTCCTGTGTTATTTGGGGAGAGACCACCAACAAAGTCAAAGAAGAATGTTACTTTTACCCCATATAACTCCAACCTTGATCACTCTCAGGTTTTTAAGCTTAATCTTCTATATTTCCTTTTACATGTAGACTCTCTCACTCACTCTCTCTATACATAAACGTGTGCACATTACATACATATAGCTATTAATCTAACCATTTCTCGATCTTTGATTTTAATGATTGAACAACACTTTCTTGATACATCAAAATTAATAAATGGTTGTTTTCTGACCACTAAGGACTTAGAGTGGGGTGCGTTTGAGCAAATTATGTAGACCAAGTCGTGAAGTAGCTATGTACTATTTAACAATTTTTAACATCAAACATTTGGCATTTTTCTCACCATACAACTGCTTACTTTACAACAACAACATATCCAGCTGTTATCCCACTATGTGGGGTTGGCTACATGAATTCTAGACTTCTATGTGGGTTACATCCCAACAGATAGTTTGTCTAGAATTCATATTTGGATCCGACTAGGTTTTACGCTGGTTGTCGGCTACCTAACGCAACCCTCCTCCTTTATCCGGGCTTAGGACCGGCAGTGGATAATATCCCCTGGCGGAGTAATGATGAAATAAAGTTTGAACACCATCTTCACATGGAGAAATTTCATGAGATGGTGGTGAATGAAGATAATTGATATAGTTGTGTTCCATGCTACTGCTTACTTTGCTACCGATTTTTTTTTTTTCTTTTACATTTTTTCCCATTTGTTTTCTGCAATTGATAATTGATTGCTAACTGCTAATGCACTCAGTTCTTTTGTCTTTTCAGTTAAGAATGGCCACATCATTGAAATTGATTGGCAGTTTGTATCAGCTCATGGTGGACAGCAAAATGCCTGGTTGACAAATTTTTAGTTGTACAAGATGGACTGGGTCATTTGATGTCCTTCAGCTTTATTATAATCCCTTTTCAGTTTAAAGAAGACAGATTTTTATGTTCAATTTATATATGTAAAAGTTGAAATGGATAAGATTCAAAAGTTGGCAGTTACAGCTCTCAGTAATCCACTTAATGGCTTCTCAATTTGTATGCTTTGATCCCAAGCGAAATGAGCAAGAAAGTTAAGCATTGGTCACAATCTTTTTGGTACTAGGGATGCACATGCTGCAAATGCATCTTAGTGCAAGGATGATAAAATTTTAAATCATAGATGTCGAGATTCAGTTAGTTAATAATGTATATCACCATCCGTCAGAAATATCTAGCAAACACAAATTTTCTTGGACATCCATGCTTCTACTGAATTGTCAACAATGGGAATTTCATTTCTGGGGTTGCACCATCCTTCTTGACCCTGCTTGTAAAAAGCAAACCATGTTCTGTATTTATCATGGAATAGAACGGGGTGAAGTTTTTTTTGAGGTAGGAGGGGTTGCGAACTGGTGGGAAATCATTAAATATGGAATAGGATATAATGGTCTTTTAGAGGACATGACCATGGATTAAGATGACTGGAGGTCTAGTATTCATGTAGCCAACCCACCTAGTAGGATTAAGGCTAGGATTTTTGTTGTTGTAATAGGGTGAAAGTTGGTACCTAGTTTAGCATTTTCTCCCCCTAAACATTCTGGTTTCAATTGGTGTTTTTTACAAAAATATTCAGCCTCCTTTCTGTCTCTTTAAATCTATTTTGGTGTTGCATGTATTCACTTGTTTATCTATGCAAACATCCATCCTTATGTGATTACAACAGCAACGTACCACTCCCCCACCATGCGAGGTCAGCTACATGAATTCTAGCTTGCCACTCATTTCTATTTTTGTCATCTTTTGTAAGGTTTTAATAACTAATATCATGCCTAAATGTCTCCTGTCAAGTTTTATTGTTTCTTGTACCTCTTTTACTAGATACTAGATACTTGTTCCATTCCATCCACTCTCCTTATAGGAGTCTCTGTTGGTCATCTTCTCACATGATCAAATTATATTAATCGTGTCTCACGCATCTTACTTTTAATAGGAATCACTCCAACCATGTTACGAATAACCTCATTTCTAATTTTATCTTTCTTGTATGACTGCACATCCATCTTAATATCCTCATATTTGTTAACGCTCATATTTTGCACATGTTGGTACTTTACTGCTCATATGGCTATCTTGTAAAATTTTTCTTTTAGCTTTTAATGGAACATGTCCTTGGGTGATTAAAAATTTTATTGTAACTTTTCTGTAATTTTCTGTGTACTTGGGTTAATCTGTGTCATTTTTCACAAACTAAAGCATTTGTCTGTTTCTTCAAGAGAGATGCTATTTCAAAGGCTCTGTCATCCAAGGATGTATTTTTGCTGCATGGCCCTCCTGGAACTGGAAAGACCACCACCGTGGTGGAAATAATCTTGCAAGAAGTGAAATCAGGATCAAAGATTCTTGCTTGTGCTGCTTCAAATATCGCTGTTGACAATGTTGTTGAGCGACTTGTTTGTCATAGGTGAGTTTGTCATGTTTCATCATGGGAAATAAAACCCCCCTTCAGGCTGATATCACAATGCAATCTTGTCTAAAGGAATGCAAAATTTAGCTGCGGCTTAAACAGAAGTCCAATGCAAGCTCCTTTTTCTAAATTTTAAGGGATCTGTATAGAACTAATCTACTGACTTCAGATTTGCAGACCCTTCTAAGTTTAATCAATCATGATTGATATTTTTTAAACCATTAGATGGTTTTTTGTGATTCAACAATAATAGAAGTTCTGCTCTATGCCTTTACATTTTGACAATAGGATTGACGTAGATGGATAACTAAAGCAAGTTGTATTGCCGACATGGTGAAGCTTCAGTAAGGATTTGTTTGAGTTGTGTATTAGGTCAATAGGCTTTCATATTATGGGCTCTATGATGTGGGAGTGGAACCAAGAAGAAGAGGGGAAGGAGAAGAAAAGTTCCAGAAAAGAGCAACCTGCAAACCACAAAAGAAGAGAGGAAAGAAGTAAGCCAAGGAGAAGATAAACATCAGCTGTAGAAAGAGATTAGGAGGAGAAGTAGAAGAGAAGATGATGAAGAAGGATTGCAATATAGCAGCAGGAGAAAGAAGATCAGCAGAGAAAATGGAAGAAAGAGAATAGCCCCTTATTTGGATGGGGGATGGGGGATGGGGGATGGGGGATGGGGAGAGGGAGGGGAACCTCTTTCCTTTTTTTGGGAAGTCTCATAATAGAAGGGGAGGGAAGCCCCTCCCCTCCCATACCCATTTTTCGTTACATCCCAATTTGGGGTATAGAGAGGGGAAGGCAAGCATTAGTAATAATTTTTGTTGATTTTATTATTTTACTAAAACCCAATATTGTCCTTGACTCAGTCACTCAAATAAAATCATATAACTACTCTTTCATAATTGAAGAGGCTAGGTATGTTGAGAGATTTACTTGGGTGTCCATTGGAAGCATGTGGAGAGTTATTAATGCAAATCATACGTGATATTAATTCACCACTGGATGTTAGTAATTTCACATATTCTAGGGGATATGATTGGGAAGTCATAAACTTTCATTATTAATATTGTTGATTCATCTAGAAAGTATGAACTTTTTTATTTATGTAATAATTACAATTTTTGAGTTTTTAAACTACAATATGTTGTAATTTAATGCAAGTTTTTTTTTTTACCTTATAATTTATTTTGAAAATGAATGGTATAATAGCCACTTTGTTTTTATTATTTTGCCATTCTGTCTACTTCCATTCTCTATCCAAACAAAGTGGAGCTATGTTACTCTTCTTTATGTTCCTCTTTCCCAGATAAGGGGAGAGTAACGGCCTTCACATTACTTCACTTATCTTTCTGTTCCATTCTATCATGTACCATTCTATCCCCTATCCCAAAAAAAGCACAAGGGGGAAGAAAAAAGAAGAGGATGGGGGGAGAGAGCTGCAGCTTGAGGAAATAAATAATTTTAATCTAGTCTAAAAAATCTTTTGTTTTTTGGATTACGCCAATCAGCAATATGTTGACCTAACACCACTTGAATTCTAATACATAATCTATTAAGAGTCCTAATAAAACTAACATACATCTTGATAAAATCAAATTATCTAGTCCTCTGAAACTCCTGATAAATAAAATCCTAAATGCAACTAAAATTGTGAAATCCTAAACTAAGTAGAAGTCTTTATCTTCATCACTCTAGTTCAACTCTTTTTATCTGTTCTGCTACAGTTCAAGGGGTAAATAACTAGAACTCCCTGACTGTAATCATGGAACTTATGCTTACTAGATATTACATGAGAGAATTCACAAAGAGCAAAAATTTTCATCTGCAGTTTTGTTAAATCTACCTTTTACTATGGGTTTCAGTAGCATATATTTCATATGCGTATTAGCTGATAATTTTGTTTGTCCAGTAAAGTCTACAGGGCTTGTCAGCTTGAATTTCTCAAATGTCATTGTGATGTTATCAACTAAAACTTCCTTCCCATCATGGAATTTCTCTATTAATTATGTTGCATCACTCACTGTATCCATTTCTTTAACTAGGGTGAAGCTGGTGAGATTGGGGCATCCTGCCCGTTTGCTACCTCAAGTCTTGGACAGTGCTCTTGATGCACAGGTATTTAAGTATTTATTTGTGAAGACAAATTTTGGGATCATAAACTTTGACATCTGCAGTATTGTATTCCCAAACAATCTGATTTCCTAGCTGCTCAACTAATGTGTATGCTGTATAGTCATGTCATTTTATCTTGTCCCTTTTTTTCCCCTAATTGTTTCTTTCATAAGAGCAGCATATAATCTCTCTCCAGTGATCAGAACTCAATTGAGCAAGGCAGTGCACTCGATTGCCTACTCATGGTTATGGGTCATTATCACAAGAACACTTGCGGCACATGCTGAGCTGGACCAGCAAAATTCTCTGCCCATGCCCCACTAAACATTTGTAATTCATTCTCAACTCAGGCAATAGAACACTTTTCCCAAGTAATCTACATTGTTTGCTCATTCCAAAGATGCACGACAATTGACACTTCCTCAGCTTGGCTAATGGAAGTCTCCACCTGAGCTTGCACTTGCCATCAAAGACTCCTTGCCTTTTGGCACTTTGTCATTGAGAATGCTTGAGACGCATTCTGACTCAATCATTGGAACTCTTCAAGCAAGCATTCCACTGTCCATATGGCCCCCCTCCTCAATTGGAAGGCAAAGTTGCCATGTGAGCTCCCTCCATCTTGTGGAGCCACATACTACAAAAGACAATTCCAATTTTCTACGTGTGGGACACTCAGGGACTTGAGGGTTACAAATTTTTATTAGGTCTTGTCCATTCTCCTTTGAGTGGATTTCATCTTAATACTTAGGGAGGGAGGAAATAAGGGAGGGGGGATTTCATTTTTGGTGGTCACACATATCCCTTGATTGCCAACATTCTGATTTGACCTCCTATCAAAAGGGGCCCTCGTGTCATTAATGGTAAAACAGAACAACCTTCAAGCTTTCACTTTTCCTATTAAAAGAATGCTCTCTCTCTCTCTCTCTCTCTCTCTCTCTCTCTCTCTCTTTGTGTGCAGTGACTTTGAGCTCTTTCTTTTTGTAACTCCAAAGTTCCAATACATTTCACAGCATGTGATTCCCAGTGGTGTCCCTTGGCCAGCTTATTGTCAACCTTCCACATTTTTACTCCATGGTGGAAAATTGATCCTTATTGATTGCCTGTGCCTGCTTGTCTGCCACATTCTCCTAGGGTTTTTGTTTATGCACTTAAGAAAAGTACTCTCTGCAGATACTCAGGCTCAAAATTTGTTTTCTGTCCATCCTTTCTCAGAATAATTGGGTTATAACTCCGCTTCTCAAAATTTGTTATCTGCTACATTCTCTTCATTTCTCTGTGGAAGGACAGAGGTTTGTATCCATGTTCTTGCATGTATATCTCTTGTCCTCGATTCTCAATATCATGTTAGTTTGTATTTAGTTTTTTTATTGTGTGTTCCTCAATTCATTAGCAATTTTTGGGGAGTGGAAATGTATTTTCTTTGTTTTGTGTTATATCTTTGTTATGGGTGGGACTTCCAAAAGAAATACTCTAGTGAGAGTTAAGATGCTTCTTAATGGTACTTTTTTGTTCTTTTTGTTGTTGAAGATAAGGAAAAAGATGGCATCTCTTCATAGCCTCTAACGTATTGTTTAATATAATTAAATATAAATTGGAATGATGAGAAGTTACCTTTCCTTTGCAAGTAGTTATCAACTAAGGGAAGAAAGGAAAAAGGAGGAAAAAAAAAATGAAGAAAAGCATTTTAGAAGTTTCACTTTTTTTCCTTAATATGATCAATTTCGTGTTGCGAATCCACTTAAGAAGCATATAAATTCCACATGTAACCAAATATGAGACTCTGGTACAATTAATCTTTCTTGGAAAAGTTTGGTTTCAAGCAAAGGGATTTAGTAACTGACCTGAAGAAAAATCCTTTGTTTTGCATTTTCTGGAAGGTTATTGCTGTTGTGATCCATCTGGATTTTTGAAAAACACATAATCTAAGTTTTTTGTTTTTTCTTTCCTTTTGGCATCATGGATGAGCTGGTTCATATCTTTAATCCATGGAGTTCTACTTACCTGTTCAATTTTTTTTGTTGTAGGTTCTACGCGGAGATAATAGTGCTCTTGCAAATGATATCCGGAAGGAAATGAAGGTAAAAGACATAGAAAGTGCATCCGCAACTAAGTTCTAACACAGCAACATTATTTCTCTTCTTCCATTATTTGAATATAATTTTTCTTTCTGATAGTAAGTATTTCTTCCATTAACTGATGTCTAGTAGTTGCACTTTGTACCACAATCATTAGTCATGCTTCTGGTAGACCTTCAATGGTTTCAATTAATGTATGAGCTTGACAAGTTTGAAGGTAAAAGCCTGATGTCGAGTATTTGCATTTTGTACTGCAATCATTATTCTTACAGCTTTTATTAAATCTTCAATGGTTTTATTGGCGTGTGAGCTTTACATGTTTGAAGGTAAAAGCCCTAATGGCTGTCTTGTGTAATGTTGTGCTGGTCTCTTTATGATGGGGAGTATAAAGCACTGCACACTATCATCTTTATAGACAAATGAAATCAATCGTTGAAAATTTTTTGGATCTTAGTTCTTGCAGGATTCTCTTTCCTTCTGAAATCTTCCTTTTGCTGTATTGAACCACCAGAATTGGCAGAATTGAATTTCTTAGTGGGTTTTTTACCCCCTCCCCCTCCCCCCCTCTCTCATCACTTAGTTTCTGGAATTGCCTAGAGATTTATCTATAAGTTTTAACCATCTATGCTGTCATAAAAAGGAATTGTTGATAAATTTTGTAGCTCTTTTGTGAAGAGGGGTTGCATTTTGGTGTATAAATTTGCTGAATTTGATTAATCTTAAAGAAACTTTCTTTATAGAGTACTGCCAATTGCACATTCTTACATTACAACTGTCACAAGTGGTGATCATGGACATATTAACACAAACTTGCATCTAATTAGTTTCAGGAATAATTGACTATGGAGGATATTATTGCTTTAAATGTAATTTTCAACACAGTTTTAGATCAACAATGTTAAACTTTTGTTTTCAGATGAACTCATACATACAATTTAAGCTTCCAAAGCACACAGAATGATAAGCAATCACTAGCTTTAGTCCCACTAGATGTGGCCAAAGCACACATTAACAAACTAAAGAAACGAATAAAGAAACTTTTGGCAAGTGGGTGCCCACTCACAGTGATACCCTTTCCAGGTACATGCAGACATAATTTGCACTCCTGTGCAATGTCAGTGTAGTAAAATCTTGCGGATCTGACCTTCAAAGATAGGAGTTAGACCAAAGACATATTTCCAGGAGATGGATGCCAGGCCATTTTTTTCTCTCTCTCAGGCCTTAAGCACACAATAACAATCAAAATTGGAGTTCAATTCTCAAATCTGAAAGCCATACAGTTACTACAGATGAGTTGTCATATTCTGTCGTGACTTTGCTACTTAAAATAGTAACCATGGGGTGTACTTAAAATCCATCCTAAACAGAGATAACCTGGGGAAATTGTCGTTTTAGGGTGAGAATGATTCTTAAAAGTAGCTTTAGCATTTGTTTACAAGTGGAAGAATCAATATTCCTGTTGATTAACCTGTTTGAACAGCAGATAATAAATAAAGAAAGAAACATCAAATCTGACAAGGATGCTATGGTGAAATGATGAGCTTGCTTTAGTCTGTTCTTTGATAACAATGAACTATTAATCATGGTCATAAGAATAACTTACTCTGTGAAAGGTTCTTCTGACAGATCAACAGTAAGTTTGATTCTAGTCTACTTTTTGCTGACATAAATGTTAGAAATTGGGTTTGATCTAACTGAGCAGGTCTCAGTATTTTGTACAATCTATTTTATTAATTTCTCATTGAACAATCTCCTACTAATTTTTTGCTGGTGGAGCTCTGCAGGCTTTGAACGGGAAGCTTTTGAAGACAAAAGACAGAAGTACAAAGAGGGACATAAGGAAGGAGCTCAAGACTCTTTCCAAAGAAGAGCGTAAAAGGCAGCAGCTAGCTGTGGCAGATGTAATCAAAAGTGCTGATGTGGTATTGACAACATTGACTGGTGCTTTGTCTCGAAAGTTGGAGGGTACTTCATTTGATTTGGTAATTATTGATGAAGCTGCTCAGGCACTTGAAATAGCATGCTGGATAGCTCTATTAAAGGTACAAAGGTACACATATAGATGACTTGCTTTCTTCAGAGCATTCTTACCCAAAATGGAGTGTAATAATTAATTCCATGTTGTTACCAGTAAGAAGCATGGGTTTAATATTGGAATTCTCTATTTTAGGGGTCGAGATGTGTACTTTCTGGAGACCATCTCCAGCTTCCTCCAACTGTTCAAAGCATTGAGGCTGAGAAAAAGGGGTTAGGGAAAACCATGTTTGAACGCCTTGCTGACTTGTATGGTGATGAAATCATGTCTATGCTCACCGTCCAGTATCGCATGCATGAGCTCATTATGGATTGGTCATCTAAAGAACTTTACAACAATAAGGTGCTTGACATACCTAGATGTCAAATGACAGTTTATATATATATATATATATAATATTTGAAAAATGATTAGCACCTGAAACAGATAAATGAGACAAGATACTTGTTCTTAGTGTTTTTTGTGTGCTTTCTTCCGTTATGTTCTATAGATTGAAGCTCATGCAAGTGTTGCTGCACACAAGCTGTATGACCTTGAGGGTGTAAAGAAGACATCTTCAACGGAGCCAACACTAATACTAATAGACATTGCTGGGTATGCAGTTGATTTCTGTTTGCTTCTTATTTGCTGGTGGTGTTGTTCTTTGTGCCACTTCTTTTAATCGTCATCCCAATTTGATTCAAGATGTGACATGGAAGAAAAGAAAGATGAAGAAGACAGCACAATGAATGAGGGTGAAGCTGAGGTTGCTATTGCCCATGCAAAGAGACTTGTTCAGAGTGGAGTTCAAGCTTCTGATATTGGACTTATCACCCCGTATGCAGCACAGGTATGTCTATGTTTACTTGAAAGGCCTCGTTGCTAAATTCATGGAGCCAAATTAAAATGCCTATAATGAATAATAACGCCATCCCATATTGTATATTCCAACCCCTATTTTAGGTTGTCTTGCTGAAGATGATGAAAAATAAGGAAGACAAACTAAAAGATTTGGAGATATCAACAGTGGATGGCTTCCAAGGTCGAGAAAAGGAGGCTATTATTATTTCAATGGTACGGTCAAACTCAAAGAAAGAGGTAAGCATTGGAACATTTGTGCTATGAGTTTCTCTTCTACGACCAAATATCAGTTGGGATTAAAATTGTAGGATGAAGTTAAGTTGACATCGAGGTCAATGGATTTTTTATTTTCCAGGTGGGTTTTCTGAGTGATCGCAGGCGAATGAATGTTGCTGTGACCCGAGCAAGGAGGCAGTGTTGTATTGTTTGTGACACTGAAACAGTGAGTGCCGATGCGTTCTTGAAGCGTTTAGTTGAGTATTTTGAGGAACATGGTGACTATTTGAGTGCCACAGAATATGGAAATGAATGAGCGATGCAAAGAGGATTTTTGCTTCTCTTTTGGATAAGAGTTGCTGTTGCCATGCTTAGTTCTGGGAACAGTTGCTTGATAAACTGTTATGTCGATTGTAATTCAAGGATTTTTTAGGATTTTGTCGAGGAAGATTGAAGGAGTTACCCTATTCAAACAGACGAAGGATGCTGATCTTATTTGCCATTGCTTTTCAGTTTGAGTAGTTATTTCTTTCCTGTCACTTAGGCTATGTTTGGAACTAGGATTGTCCAATAGAAAGACAAATGGAAGTGGTAAAATTTCACAACTCGTGCATATATTTAGACATGAACATAAGCGCATTTATTTTCCTTTCTCTATCTTTTCTGTTCACAAATTCTAGTTCTAAACATAGCATTTAAATGAAAGTTTTAAGGTGTTCGTTCATCATTGTAAATTGGACCTTATCTTAACTAAACTTGGTCAGTGACACAATTAACATTCGCAATACAAATACACGCATTAAAAGTCTTAACAAAATTTACACTAGAAGCCTTTGTTGCTGCGATCATTTAAATAAAATTTTAACATTATTTTCATGTGAAAATGTTTCCTACGATGCAGATTGTTTATATAAACTAAATAGTGCCAGTTGCCCTCTCTTCCTCTAAACATACATCCAAATTTCACAGAATCACTGTTTGAAGTTAAAAGAAACTTAAAATTAAAAAAAAAAGGGCAAAAAAATGAAAAAAACAAAAGCTTCAATGTTGTCGGAGCCCATCCGGGTTTAGATGGCCGAGACCCAGGTGGGTTCTGGCCGATGGGTTCCAGCCATTATTGGAACCCAACATGGGGAGAGAGTGAAGGGTTTGTTTCACGACGGAGCTCGGTGACGGAGAATGGGCGGTTATGGCGAGGCGGCGGTGACCTTAGCCAGAGAAAGTGATGACGCAGACAAGCATGGTGGTGATCGGCAGTTTTAGGTGAAGACCCACAGAGGGGGATTTGGCCGCTAGATAGTCCCCGCCCATGGCGTCGGTGAGAATTATGGCGGACCTGAGATCGGTTGTGACGGCAGGTGGAGGAGAATCCTTCTTTGGTGCTAGTAATCGATGGCGGCAAGCGCCAGTAGAGCGAATAGACCTTTCCCCGCCCTTTCTTCGACACCCGATGGCCTGTATCGTCACCATCGCCAATCAATCGATCCACCGCCCTCTTTCTCGGAACCTAATGTCCGAAACCATTAGGTTCTCGATCGCCCAGACCATTTGCCGCTAAACCCAGATTTGGTTTCAGCAACAAAGCTTGCTTTTTTTTTTTTCCCACTTCGTTTATTTTCAAGTATTCTTTTAATTAGAGATTAAGATTGATTTTATTTTTAATTTCATGTCCTTAGTGAGAAAAAGGGCATCTTGACAATTCCCGGAAAATACAGGGGTAATTTAGTTAAAAAAAATCATAAAAGAGTGTGTGAACGCTAAGACTTAAAAGCAGAGAGAGAGAGTACAAGCAATTGACCCTACTTAATTGAAACCTAAGCTAACCCTCTCTCCTCTCAAGGAGAACAAAGAATGGACCCAACATAGCAAAGCCAAATGAAACCATTGGTTAAAAGTGCAATTCCGTCACACTCGCAACATTTAGACCACCTTTCCCTCGCTTAAATGGCTAAAATAAAAGTGAAAACATTACCAGCAAACATATTAATTAATGGTTGAGAAACAAAATAAGTCCTTCCCATATAACTTCTACATTACCTAATATTGATGCTCAAAACGGAAATTATCACTGTCCAACACAATAATCAAGCTTCGGAAGCTAAGCCCAAAATATAGTATATTCACATGCAGAGGCAGAGAGCCCTAACAAGTTACAAAAACTTCACTTAGGCTTTGGGCTATCTTTGCACATATTCCTCCATTTGTCTTTGAGATCTACTGGGGTGCGCCCTCTCTGAAACACGTTGCTTCCAAATTCCAGAATCTGCTTCCACGGGAAACTTCTATCATTAGCACCTGAAAATCTCTTCACGCCCTCCTGCGACATTTGTAACCATTCTCAATCCAAGATCTATCAAATCAAAAACAATTTTCCAATAAGATCAAAACAGCATTGTGGTAGTGGTACACCTAAATCCAAATGATCCCACGTTAGAAGCCACCATGATGCGTGCTACCCACCCCCAATGTTAAAACGTACAAATTCTTCAAGCCTCTGGTTACTAGGGTAAGTTATTCTGGTTGTCCTTGGTAGAAATGACGGGCGCAGGCGGTACCTGCCCATAGTTGTCAAAAGCACAAATACAAAGACTGAGGTGCAAAGTTGCTTGGAGCCTAGCAGCGAGGCAAGAGACTCAGGTTCACACATTTATTTTAAAATGCGCATAAAATACTTATACACAACTATTTTCAAAAAGGTAAATAATGGAAACAAATAAAATCATAGAAAACAAATAATCAACACTGTAATAACAACTAATATTATCTCAATAAATTACTAGAAGTTTAGCCATTTAACTTGAACCTAAACAAATAAACAATTAGTTTATAGAATTGCACCATGAAAAAAATAATAATAATAATAACACAAGAAGAAAATTAACTGAGAAACAACATCAAATCAAACTTGAAATGACACTGAAAATAATATAAATTAGTTGAAAAAAACAAGTTTAACCAGGTATGAAGTAACAACATTGAAAATAATATGAATTAGTTGAAAATAAAAAGAAACAGAAAAAAATCTAAGAGAAATCAAAACAGAAAACAAACAAACACAGGAAAAGAAATTGAAGCAAAAAAAAAAAGCGCCAGCCCCACAACAGCGAAGAAAGATCTAAGCAAAACAACACAAAACAATAGGAATTACAAAATAGGTCTCTGGGATATGTTCACCTGCCTCCAGATACCCTAAGGTCCCTAACGATAGAATACAATTGGCCAGTGTGAGCCGGAGCTGAGGCTCATGCATGACCTGTTTGTCGGCGAGCAAGCCTCTGGCATAGGTTGCTGGTGCATGGAAGCTCCGGCAGCTATCCAATGACCACTGGCAGCCTTGCCTCTTGCTGATCTACACATATATGCACTCAAAGTGATGAGAAACTAATCTACAATGACAAATTGAACAAAAGTTTTGGACAACACCAAATGTTACGTGATGTCTGAGTTTAGTTTTAGGGTTTAATATACTATTTACAGAAGACATGAGGCATACGTCAGCACCTTTTGGATGGTGTTGCGCCTCCCTGTTGAAGAGGCACACAGATGACAACCATGGACCAGCCCACCATCACCCCACACCCTCTCCTCTCACCCTTATTGCATATATGCAGCAAAATATTTCTAAAAAGTTTGAAAATAAAAGCACAAAATATTGAAAACAAAAAAATAAGGGCAAGGCAGGCTTGGCAGCCCTGCCTGTTTGGCTCACCTGGAAGGCCTGTGAGTCAGACCAATGACCTGTGTTGGTCTGGCCTGCACAGCGTGGTCCAACTCATTGACAACCATGGTTGTCAAAGGTGTGCCTCGCTCTATGAGGCACATGCGTAAGCACTAAGCTTGCCTTACCCTAAGGTGCAAGGCACACACTCTTGCTCCTATGTAATATATTTTGTTGTTTTTGTTCAACTTGTAAAAATCTAACCAGTAATAACCAGAAAAAATTAAAAGAACTTTGATAAAACAATAAAACACCCCATTATTTAGTTAAATAGTGTTGGTTATTTGTTATTTATGAGTCTATAAGTATGTATTTACCTCTTTATAGGTATATATCGAAAATAATTACGAGTATTTTCATACAGATTTTTCAAATGTGCGCCTTGCATCCAAAAGGCTCACACCTGTGCCTCTCGACTGGAGACTGGGCTCCAATGACTTTTAGAGTCTTTGACAACTAAAGACAGCATGTCCACGTCCAATCCACCACCATTACTATTGCTTTTGCTTCTCTCCCCCCCTCCCCCCCACCCCACTTATGTTTCTCTAGATTAGAGGAAAATTTCACTCTCGCACTGCTTCCAGATTCATACAAGGCTAAAAGATCAGCAAGTCCAGGAGCACTGTACCATTTACTTCATTTTTTATCTTTTAAGTTACAACAGCAAGAGCTAATATGAGCAAGAGGCTTGAAGGCATACAGGCAGTTATTAAGTAGCAGAATCATATATATAGACCTTTCCCTTGTAGTAGAAATTGGAGAGGGATTCGATACTGCTTTCCACTAGTGTGGAAGTAATAAAGAGATTATAATTTTACAGGGATCTGACCCACCTTGTGGGATAAAGGCTTGGGATTGTTGTATATTTTTACAGGGAGATACAGGAAAGTCCAACTCAATCTTGTTCTACCAATATTCATATCTAATTTTTCTCTTCCCTTTCTTTTTTCATTTTTGTTCTGGTCTAAAATATTCCAAAGTACTTCCATCCTTTCCAAGGACCATTGCAATACAGCATAGGCTCTATCCCTTGAATTGCTTTAGTTGATCACAGGATGCACCCGGTAAGGTCAAGGCTATTTTGGATATGGTATCAAGAGTGTACCTGATCTAGAGCTTGCTGATGTATTTGCCATCCCTCACCATTCACCCTTTTTCCCAGTGAAGTTAAAGCTTGAGAAGTTCATGAAATTTAAATCAGAAGGTTTATGGTAGTTCCACGTATCATATCAGTTAAGAAAGATGTGCTTGACTCAAAAAGAGAGGTGAGTTAAAGCTCATAATTGAATGGTGTTAAATAGAGCTCTATTTAAGGGGGTCCAAGGGTTTGCTTTAGAGAGATCTTATAGAAGGTGAGCATGGAGAAATACAGCCGTGAAAAGGACACCGTTTCATAGATGCTATCAGTATCAGGAAACCACATGGAGTATCTTCAAAGAGAGTCATTAGTTTAAGGACTGCTCTGGCGGACGCTAACTCCTGAAACTTGGATATTGGTGCAAAATTTTAACTTGGAAGATGATGTTGAGGACCAGATGACTGCTTCAAATCCGGAAGATTTAGTGGTAGATTGCTAGACCAATGTTCCTAGGAATGTGGATCTTTCTGGCATTGTTTTCAAAGGCGTGAGGCACACAAAGCTGTTGTTGCCACTGAGGCAAGTGTCATGCCTGAGGAGCACACCTCATGCAAGGCGCGAGGCACATGAGGCAAATGCCTTGTATTAAAACCCTCTTTCATATTGATTTGAGTGCATATTCTTGTATATCAGTGAGAGGCAAACCTACCAGTGTAAGCTGGATGTCTGCCAGATCTCCCACTAGTCAAGATCCTTCGGCAGTGAAGTTCACTCACTGGAGAACTACACACATGTGCATTCTGCTTCATGTTCTTTCTTCTAATTTATCTTGCAATTTAAAAGAAACTAATTCTTGGTTGTAATTGTTTTTCTCTGTGTTCTACTCTATTTTTTTATCTCTTCTAATTTCCGTTGCAATGTATAAGAAACTAATTGCTAAGAAACAAATTTTTTCATTGTGTGTTCTACTGATTTTTTTCTCTCTTCTAATTTCTTTTGCAATTTAAAAGACTAATTATTTTTTTGTAACTGTTTTTGTTGTGTGTTATGCAGTTAATTGCAAAAGAAACTAGAAGAAACTAATTGTTTTCTCAAAATTGGGTTTTACAATGTGTTCTGCTATAATTTTTTCTTTCCTCTAATAAGTTTTGCAGTTAAAAGAAACTAATTGTTTTTCTGAAATAAAATTAGTTGTTATTAGAGGGTTGGTTAATTGTTATTTATGATTTTATGAGTTTGCATCCAATTCCTTATAGGTACATATTGAAAAGAATAGTGTATAAATATTTTATTTGAATAAATGGGGGCCTCATGTGCCTAAGGCTCGTGTTTCACCTTGCATGTTGCACCTAGGCCCCAAGCACTAATTTGCACCTCAGTGCACCTTGTGCCTTTGACAACCATGCTTTCTGGCATGTAACACAAACACAGCACAAAACATGCTCTAAAATGTGGTAAAGTAATGGTGGATTTGTATATAATATTAGACACAAGATAATTTGTCTGATATTTGGTTTTAACAATGACATATCCAGCCAAATAATACAATTAGACTATTGCTTCTTCAACTTAATATACAATAACATAATTTCCAAACCAGAACTTTCAATTTTTTATTCATTTTTTCAAACTTTTGTTTACTGCATATGTTTTATTCCATCCTAAGAAGACATTTAAGAGATTAAAGATGAAAAAGAACATTGAGATAGTAAGTTTGGTAAATTTCCTGTCCTGAAACAAAAATCTACCATGCCATGGAATGTGAATGCCAAACTCAGAAAATTGCCAAGATATTAATGGTAATGTAGTACTAGGCGTCATCCTCAATCAGGATAGCAGAACAACTCCATACAAGGATAGGGAGTTTTCTTTTTTTAAGAAGTAACAAAATATATGGAAGAATTGCAAAAATTGCACAAAAGCATGTGAGCTACTTACAAAGATGCATCATCTAAAAAGAGCGCAAAGGGCACTAAGAGTTGCCTCCCTAGCTCACAGAATAAGGAAATGAGAATGCAATGAGAATTTGTATTCCAAAAACATTTTTAAAAAACTAATCAACATGGAAGATACAATCCAGTAACAAACTAAAATAATTCAGTATACAAGTAAGAATACTGCACCAATGACATACCATCACACAACAAAGTTAATAAATAAAAAATGAAGAAGGTCATCATCCAATAAATCATAAGAACCCTTAAAAATTCAATTAACATATAATATTCACAAAAATACTCAAATAGGAATCTTACCAACTTTCAACCAGCCCAATTTCAACCATCAAATCATCACTATTGGACACATTCTGTTATGTTCTTCTCAGATAACTCAATATGTTTGACAAATATCTGTATCTAACGCATGCTGTTAGATTTGCAGTAGTTAGCATTAGTTTTAGTGAAGATTTTAAATAAGAGTTAGAAATATGATTGTATTTTATGTTTTAATGAGTTAAAATGTAAACGGATCTAATAGCTTTATTAGTTCCGAAAGCCCTTATATTTCTTCTTATTTGTCTTTTAGTCCCTGTCTTGTAACCGCCTCTATGAGTTATAAATAGAGGTGGATAGGGTCTGCTTCGCCACTCAGCATTCATTTCTCTTTTCATCCACACACAGGAGTTAGAGAATTGAGAGAGAGCTACTGCTCGGTCCTTGTATTCTTGGGAGAGAGACTATTGGTTATTAGTGTAAGTGTGCGAGAGTAAGAGAGATCAGTAAGGGAGTGTTGTTTTCTTGATTCTTTTCTAGTGGATTCTGTCAGCAACTTTTGACAGTCTGGATGTAGGGCAAATTCTTGCTCAAACCAGGATAAGTTTTCTTGTTCTTATTTCTATTATTGCTTGCTATTTGTTATGTTTGCATTTCTTTTGTGTTTCTATTTCTATCGGGTAAGCATTTGGGTGTGAGAGTGTTTTTATTGTGAAGAATCCGATCCTAGATTCAACAATTTGGTATCAGAGCCTAGGATTTCACATAATTACTTTCAAGATTCATCCAAGAACCCTTAGATCAGTCTTGGAAATCTTTAAGAAATGGCAATGTTCGGTTCTGCATCAAGATATGATATTGAAAAATTCAATGGCTCAAATGATTTTTCTTTATGGAAAATCAAGATGCAAACCCTCCTTGGAAATCTAGGTTAAAAGGAGGCGCTAAGAGAGGAATCAAGGGATAAAGAAAAGGTAGGGGATAGTGCTAAAACCCTCACGGCAGAGCAGAAAGCAGACATAGAAGAGAAGGCATTTAACACTCTAATCCTTAGTTTAGGAGATAAGGTATTAAGGGAAGTGTCTAAAATGACTACTGTCTTAGAAATCTGGAAGAGATTGAACAATCTTTACTTAACAAAAACCTTGTCAATGAGGTTATATCTAAAGACCAAATTCTTTACATTTAAGATGAAAGAAAAACAAAAGCTGCAAGACCACATAGACGAATTTAATAAACTATGCCTAGACCTAGAAAACATCAATGTTAAATATGATGATGAAGATAGGGCATTAGTTTTATTACATTCTTTGCCTCGGTCATATGAGCATTTTGTTGATATTCTGCAACATGACAGAGATAAGTTGTCTTTAGAAGATATAATAGGAGCCCTAAATTCAAAGGACTTGAGGCATAACCAGGAAGAAAGATCCTCCAGTGGAGATGTTCTGACTGCAAGATCTAGGGGTACAAAAAAGGATTTCAAAGGATAAAATAAATCTAGGTCTAAGTCAAGAAATGAGAGGAGTCCAGTTAAGTGTTATCATTGTCAAGAAGAAGGGCATTTTAAGAGAGATTATCCAAAGAGAAAGAAAGATTTCAAGGATAAAAATGCCTTGGATGGTGGAGTTTCAGTGTGTGAGTTTGGGTATGACAGTTCTAATACATTAACTGTATCTCAGAACTCAGTAAAAGATATGTGGATCTTGGATTCAGGATGTTCCTTCCACATGACACCCAATAGACACTGGTTTGCAAATTACCAAGAAGCTGATGGGGGTAAGGTCCTTCTTGGAAATGATCATGAGTGTAAGGTCCTAGGAGTAGGAGATGTAAGGCTTAAAGTGCCTGACAATACCTACTAGACCCTTCAAGGGGTAAGGTTCATCCCGGAGCTAAAAAGGAATTTAATCTCTCTAGGAGCATTAACTAAAATTGGCCATAGTTTTAAAGGAGAGGGAGAAATTCTTAAGGTATTTCGAGGATCCCTAGTATGTATGAAGGCCAGCCAGCAGAATGGTATATATATTCTGCAAGCTACTGCATTAGATGGGGAAGCAACAGTGGCTGATAATAAGGTAGTCACCAACTCAGGATTATGGCACCTTAGGATGGCTCACATTACTGAGTTTGGTCTTAAAGAATTAGCAAAACAGGGGATGATAAAAGAAAATCAAGTGGCAGGCTTAGATAAGTGCGAATCTTGCATCTATGGAAAAACTACTGAGGTAAAATTTAATAAGACTGCCATACACTCATCCAAGGGACCTCTAGATTATATCCATAGCGATTTATGGGGGTCTACCCAGACTGTCACTTATGGTGGAGCTAGGTATTTTTTGTCCATAATAGATGATTTTTCTAGAATGGTATGGATTTATGTTTTGAAAACAAAATAGCACACTTTTGAGGCATTTAAAACATGGAAAACTATGATAGAAAATCAAAAGAGGAGGAAAGTAAAGACCATTAGAACTGATAATGGTCTTGAATTCTACAATAAGGAATTCACAGATCTTTGTAAAGAGAATGGGATAGTAAGGCATTTGACTGCCCCAGGAAACCCTAGACAGAACGGCCTTGCTGAGAGGATGAATAGGACTCTCTTAGAGAGAGTTAGGTGTATGCTATTTCATGCAAACCTCTCAAAGGCATTTTGGGGAGAAGCAATGAATACTGCAGCCTATGTGTTAAATAGATCCCCTTCAGCTACCATAGAGTTTAAAACTCCCTATGAGAAATGGACAGGTCACAAACCTAGCCTAAAACACCTAAGGGTATTTGGGTGTATAGCTTATGCCCATGTAAAACAAGGAAAGCTGGAACCTAGGGCACAAAAATGCATTTTTATAGGATATCCAGCTGGGGTAAAAGGGTATAAACTATGGAGTCTAAAACCTGAAAATCAAAGGATTTTAGTTACAAGGGATGTCATCTTTGATGAGAAATCAATAGCTAAGGGTCTGCATGATAATAGTGGAAATGAGCCATCATCTACAATAGAAAATGTAGAAATTGGATGACTGGAAGATTCCCCTAGTGTAGAAACATCTGGCTCACAAAGCCAGGACTTGGAACATCAGGTAGACTTAGAGGAACCCATAGCTGATCAAGATTTTGACCCTCATGGAGAAAGAAAAGAGGGATCAGATGCAGAAGATGAGCTTGACTAGCATAGGTATAATGTTGCTAGGGATAGGCAGAAAAGACAATCCAAACCCCCTAAGAGATATGGCTTTGCAGACCTAGTTTCCTATGCACTTACGAGTGCATCTGAGGTTGTGGGTGATGAACCTCAAACTTATGAGGAAGCAATAGCCTCTAAGGACTCAAGTAAGTGGATTGAGGCTATGGAATAAAAAATAAACTCTCTAAGGAAAAATCAAACCTAGATCTTAGTTGATAGACCTAAGAAGCAGAGAATAATGGGCTGTAAATGGCTCTATAAAATAAAGGAAGAAGCTGGGAGTGATTCTAAGCCTAGATATGAAGCTAGGCTGGTTGCAAGAGGATTTACTTAGGTTGAGGGAGTTGATTATAATGAGGTTTTTTCCCCTGTTGTAAGGCACACCTCAATAAGAATGCTTCTTGCCATGACTGCTCATTGCTCACATGGATTTGTGTTTAGAACAAATGGATGTTACAACTGCTTTCTTACATGGAGAATTAGATGAAAAGATTCTCATGGAGCAGCCAAAGGAGTTCAAATCTAAAGAAAAAATAGAGCAAGTATGCCTTCTTAGGAAATCCCTATATGGGTTTAAGCAATCCCCAAACCAATGGTATAAAAGATTTGACACTTTTATGATTGATCACGGGTTTGTAAAAAGTTCATATGATTGTTGTGTATACTTTAAAGAAGTATCAAACAGTATATTCTTGTATCTTCTATTATATGTTGACGATATGTTGATTACAAGTCAATCAAGGGAAGAAATACAACAATTAAAACTGGAATTAAAGTCAACATTTGAAATGAAAGATTTAGGAGAAGCTAGAAAGATATTGGGAATTGAAATTAAGAGGGATAGGAAGATAAGAACCCTAGGTCTATCTCAAGAGAATTACTTAAGAAAATTAATTCAAAGGTTTGGTATGGCTGAAACAAAAGCTGTCACCACTCCGTTTGCTCAGCACTTTAAACTTTCAGCAAGTCAATCTCCTATAAATGAGGATGATAAGGCAGAAATGAGGGATGTTCCATACTCTAGTGCAATAGGGAGCTTGATGTACAACATGGTCTGTACTCGGCTAGATCTTGCCCATGCCATGAGTGTGGTTAGCCGATTTATGGCCAAACCAGGGAAAGCTCATTGGGGTGCAGTCAAGTGGATGTTTAAATACCTAAGAGGATCATTAGGTACTGGTTTAGTTTATGGTGGATGAGGTAAAGAAATAGAAGCTAAGATCCTAGGATACTCAATGCAGACTATGCAGCGGATCAGGATCGGAGAAGGTCAACCACATGCTATGTCTTCAAGGTTTGGGATGCCACAGTGAGTTGGAAGGCTGGTCTACAACATGTTGTAGCTTTATCCACTACTGAGGCAGAATATATTGCCTTAGTAGAGGCAATAAAGGAGGCTATGTGGTTGAAAGGGCTTCTAGGAGAATTGCTAGGTAGGGAGATAGATACAACCCTAAGATGTGATAGCCAAAGCGCCATTCACCTAGCTAAAAACCAGGCACGACATGAACGCACAAAACATATTGATGTTTGATTGCATTTTATCAGGGAAATTCTTGACAAGAAACTGCTGAGGTTGGAAAAAGTATTAGGAGAGGAAAATGTAGCAGACATATTCACCAAGGTTGTTCCAGCAGCCAAGATGAAGCACTGTATGAAGCTACTTAATGTAGCTTGAATAAGTCTAAGCAATCAAGCTTAGAAGGAAACCAGTAGACAGAAGAGAAGTGAAGCAGGTGCAGGACTTGGAAGGCTGAAGATTGAAGTCCTAACTATTGCAAATTGGTGGAGAAAATTGTTAGATTTGCAGTAGTTAGCATCAATTTTAGTGAAGATTTTAAATAAGAGTTAGAAATATGATTGTATTTTATGTTTTAATGAGTTAAAATGTAAACAGATCTAATAGTTTTATTAGTTCCGAAAGTCCTTATATTTCTTCTTATTTTTCTTTTCATCCACACACACAGGAGTTAGAGAATTGAGAGAGAGCTACTGCTCGGTCCTTGTATTCTTGGGAGAGAGACTATTGGTTATTAGTCTAAGTGTGCGAGAGTAAGAGAGATCAATGAGGGAGTGTTGTATTCTTGATTCTTTTCTAGTGGATTCTATCGGCAGCTTCTGGCAGTCTAGATATAGGGAAAATTCTTGCCAGAACCAGGATAAGTCTTTTTGTTTTTATTTATGTTATTGCTTGCTATTTGTTCTGTTTGCATTTCTTTTGTGTTTTTATTTCTATCGGGTAAGTATTTGAGTGTGAGAGAGTATTTTTATTGTGAAGAATCCGATCCTAGATTCAACACAAGCCAAATGTAGATGTGACAACCATTGTGGAACTGCATAACTTAGACCTCATCCTTATTGGGGATAGTATGAAGACGTCCACATAGTTTAACTTTCAGAGGCTTTATGAAAGTTCAATTAGGAAGGGAGCAAGACATGTAGTATGAACTCAAAACAGAGCTATTCCAATTCTCTGTTATCTCATTTTATCGGAGTGTTGTGGGAGACCATATATTCTTCCTGTGAAGATGGTTTAGCAATCTAAGACACCTTCCAAAGTGAGTTTGCTTCAATTGCAATAAGTGAAACTATTTTGATCATTGACGGAAGATTGGAGGGGCAAAATTATGATATTTGGTTACTTAGAAAATGCAAGAACAAACTCAGCCAAAAAAAAAAAAAAACATAAATTGTCACTTCTTCCAATGCCTAGCCAAAACAGAGACATTTGTAGTGTATTGCTCTCTAATTTTGGAGGTGAGTGGATAATGATATTAGGGATTCCTCATCTTTATTCCCTTGGAATAAGGATTAGGTAAATTGCAAGGGTTTCAATACAGGAGGCCCTTGCATGAATGATTCTTTAAGCCAGATGTAAAACTTGTAGAAATGAGGACAATGGGAAATCTTCTGGTGATGTTGAGAGTCCTATTCATTGCTTGAAAAACAAAAGGTGTGTTTCAACTTTCATCATCCCCAGTGATGGAATCTCAATGACAAGATGATCTTTGATGATTATTCTTCTTCCTTCTAATTTTGGGCATGTTCATCCATGGAGACTAAAGAAAGGTAACAAACTCTTCTTCCTCATGCAATTAATTACATATCTTTATCCATGGTTTTCTTTCATTCAAACATTTATAGGATATATGTTATCCTAATGCATTCCAAGGTTAAATTCGGTTCCTTGAATTAATGATTAATTTCAAATAGGAAGCTAATACATGCAATTTCTTCAACATTTGTCAAATATAGCAGTAAGTGAAGAATCAGCAGATCATTTGTGACTTCCTTTATGAGGTTATGCCTTATCGTCTATTGCAATAGTATTTTAGATTGCCTGTCCAAAAAAGCAAAAGGATAACTGGATGGAAGGTGTCTGCGGAATTGTACAACATTTCAAGCCTTTATCCCACTCATAGTTGTCAAAGGCGCAAGGTGCACATTTATTTAAAATTTATACAAAAATATATCATTATTCCAATATATATACATAGGTAAATGCAAACTCAAAATCATAAATAACAAATAATCAAACTATATGACTACAATAACAACTAATATTATTTCAACCACTATAATAAGTTAATAACTAATATTATTTCAAAAAAGTACTAGGAGTCTAAAACATCAGCATAAGTAAAAGTTTAGAATAAAGAAAAACATAAATTGCTTTATTGTTACATAAAAACAACATAAAGAAATTAATTGAAATTCAATTAAAAAAAACAGAATTCAGTGAAAAAAAAAAAGAAAAACAAATAAAATCAGCGAAAAGCAGGTCCCAGCGCATGCCAAGTCCGGCGGACTTCCAACAACCATCTTCTGACTCACCCCTCTCCGATCTGTGATTATGATTTCATATTGAAGGAAAGAGAGGGGGGGGGAATTCTCCAATGACAAGTCAAGCTAAAACTTTTCAAAAATCAGAAAAAAAATATATAATGTCACAAAAGGCGTGTGCCTTGCACCTCAGCGCCTAGGCAAGCATCCCATGGAGTACACCTCACATTAGCTGTGCATTGACGCCCTCAGCTGCACCTCACGGCTAGGCACCCTCATATAACTAAAATTAGATTTGAGTGCTCTAGATATAGGTTGTTCAATCAGAGAACGTGATTGAGGTCTAGCCTCTTCATTTAGATTTTATTGGAGGAATGTACAAAATTTATTCCTACTAATAAGAACTAATTGACAACTATGACAGCTAATTACATTTATTCCAACACTCTATGTACTAAGTTTGTTACAAATAAAATCAATACGAGAACTCCAAAAAGACTTGGTGAAGACGTCTGCTAGTTGATCGACTAAATCAACAAATCTAGTAACAATACATCCGGATAAAACATTTTCTCTGATGAAATGACAATCCATTTCTATGTGTTTGGTCCTATCATGAAAAACAGGATTGAGGCTACATGCAAGGCAACATGATTATCACAGATTAATTTCATTTGTGCCACCTCGCCATATTTTAATTCTTGAAGCAATTGTTTCAACCATATAAATTTACATGTTACCAAGGCCATAGCATGGTATTCTGTTTCAGCACTAGACCTAACAACCACATCCTGCTTCTTATTCTTCCAAGATACCAAGTTGCCACCAATTAGAACATAGTACCCGAAAGTAGAGCATCTATCTGAAGGAGATCTTATCCAATCAGCATCAGAATACCCAATCACTTAGGTATGACCCTTATCTTCATATAACAATCCCTAACTTGGTATGCCTTTGATATATTTAAGAATGCGAATGGCAACATCCCACTGACTTATCACATGGAGACTGCAGAAACTAACTACACTCACAGCAAAAGAGATGATTGGCCGAGTGATAATGAGGTAGTTTAGCTTTTCGACAAGTCGGCGATATCTACCAGGGTCAGATAATAGCTCCTCCTGTCCTGGTAAGAGCTTGATATTTGGGTCCATGGGAGTATCAACCGGTCTACAGTCAAGCAGACCACCCTCCTTAAAAATGTCTAAGGCATATTTCCTTTGTGAAATAGCTATGCCGCTTTTGGTCTGAGCTACTTCAATACTAAGAAAATATTTTAATTTACCCAAATCTTTAGTCTGAAAACGGTTGAAGAGATGTGTCTTCAGTTGAAGAATACCATCTTGATCACTTTCAGTGATGACAATATTGTCCACATAAACTACTAGATAAATGCATTGACCAATTGATGAGTAGCAATAAAAAACAGAGTGGTCAGCCTCACTACGATTCGTATCAAATTCCTGAAGAACTATACTAAACCATCCAAACCAAGCTCGTGGAGATTGTTTCAACCCATAAAGAGAGCGGCGAAGTTTGTAGACTAATCTAGATTCTCCTTGAGCAACAAAGCCAGGCAGTTGCTTCATATAGACTCATTCTTGAAGATCCCCATGAAGAACAACATTCTTAATATCCAACTGATAGAGAGGCCAATGATTCATCGTAGCAATGGATAAAAACAAGCGCACGAAGGCAATTTTAGCCACCGGAGAAAAAGTGTCACCGTAATCCAGTCCAAAAATCCGAGTGTAGCTTTTGGCAACCAGACGTGCCTTAAGGCGATCGACCTTCCCATCTAGACCAACCTTCACGGAATAGACCCAGCAACAACTAACAGTAGATTTACCAGGAGGAAGAGAAACCAATTCCCAAGTGCCAATACAATGTAGAGCATCCATCTCATCAACCATGGCTTGGTGCCACCCTGGATCTGAAAGTGCCTCACTGGTAGTTTTAGGGACATTAATAGAAGATAAAGTGGACACAAAAGTATAATAGGGTGAAGCCAAGCAACGATAGCTAAGGAAGGTGTAGATGGGATGAGGGTTATGAGTAGAGCATATACCTTTTTGAGTGGCAATGGGCTTAGGAGAAGGTTCAACAACTGGCTCAAAAGGAACGGGCTAGTATGAGGTAGGTGAGGATGTTGGAGCATGAGGTGAGTTAGCAGGTTCTTTGTCAGCAGTCGCAGGAGGATGTGAACAGCGATGATAAACCTAAAGGGGACATTCATGGTCGAAGGAGGGAGAACAAGGTAAGGAGTAGGAAGAACCTCAAAAACTATATGACTCTCGATAGGGGAGGAGAGAAAGAAAGGAGATGCCTCAAAGAAGATAACAACAATAGAGATGAAATAATGTTGTTGATTAGGAGAGTAACACCGATAGCTTTTTTGAAGTTGTGAGTAACCAAGGAAAATGCACTTGATAGCCTTGGCTGAAAGTTTGGGACGGCCAGGGATCATGTCGTGGACAAAACAAGTGCACCCAAAAACATGAAATGGAAGGAGATAAAGACTCTGAGCAAGGGAAATGATGGAGTGAAAGACCTCATGCTGTAAGACAGAGGAAGGCATCTGGTTAATGAGATAATATGCAGTGAAAATAGCATCAACCCAAAAAAGGGAATGACCAAGACCATGCAGTAAAAGAGTGCGAGCAGTTTCAATCAAATGGCAATTTTTACACTCAACAACTCCATCCTGTTAGGGTGTATAGGCACAAGAAGATTGATGTAAAATACCCTTAGAAGCCATGAAATTAGTGAAAGGAGCTGAGAAATATTCTCTAGCATCGTCACTGCGAAAGGCACGGATAGAAATATAAATTGAGTGTGAATTTCAACATAGAAGTCATCAAAGATAGTAAATAACTCTAAACGATTTTTCAATAAGAACACCCAAGTATAGCGAGAGTAATCGTCAATGAAAGTGACAAAGTACCGAAAACCTAAAACAAAGCCTACCATTACCAAACCCTAGTTGCAATCACCACCTCCCTCAAATCTCATCTCAGCGGTTACGTGCACCTCTGGCATCCCTCTTCCATAGCTCATCTCCATCTTCTCCACTGCTGCTACTCGCCAGTGTCACAGCGTTCCCTTGTCAGGGACCACAGATCTATTGGTGTTTGCAGCAGCTATCACTAGAGCATTGCCACTGTCGTTGCCAGTATCCACCATCGCTTCTTAGATCTGGAGGAGATCGGCCTCCATAGCCACCATCGCCAACTGCCATCACCAAAATCCAGTCGCAGCTACTCAAATCTTGCCTGGACCGCTGCTCGCGACCTCCATCGTCGCTCAACAACCACAAACTTCACCAAATCTCACGGTCGTCAGCCTTCGCCAGCCCTTGCGCCCCCTGTTGTTCGCAACCTACTATGTCGCCACCGCAACCTGGCTGTGATATCATGTTTAATCAGAGAACTTGATTGAGGTCTAGCCTCTTCATTTAGATTTTATAGGAGGAATGTATAATAATTTACTCCTAAAAATAAGGACTAATTGACAACTCATTGACATCTATGACAGCTAATTACATTTATTCCAACATAGGTAAAAGCCACAATATTTTGACTACAGAACTATGATGTTGGCAAAATTTAGGATAAATCCCTCCACTAGTTCATTAAGATTACACTATCTCTAATTTTGTTATTCAAGTCTCTGCAAAATCAGAGTGATCCTTCATTGTGGAAAAAAAAATCAACACATCAAGCCTTCATCCTACCAAATGGGGTTGGTCATTATAAAAAAATATAAACATAATTGTTCTGTTCATTCAATAGGTAAAAATACATTGTATCCTCATGGGCAGGAATATACAGGGGGAAATAAATACCTGTAGCATCTCCACCTCCTCTGCTGTCCAGGGTAGTTTCTTTCGCCTCAACATAGGAATTAACGGATAGGTGCTGCAAGTTAGAAAATAATTCATCCACTGGCAATCTTAATTGCAACAGTAAAAACATGAGGTGGGAGAGAACATATGGTTGCAGGACATTCCATCTCATAACTATTAAAGCTGTCAAAATAACTGATCAATTATCTAAGAGAGACAAAGAAGTTGTAAGTGTTTGGATGATAGTCATTATATGGAGAAACTAGAAAGTAAACATACCATCATCTGTAAATATAAGGAACTTACTACTGCTTTTCTTGTTTACGGAATCTTATGCAGTAATGAGAAGCCATCTGATCATTTTCTTCTTCAGAACTTTCCTCCATGCCAATATTTGGTTGAGAAGTAGCTCGGCTAGGTGGATCAGAAATTGGTTGTAGTAAAACTTCCTGCTGTACTCCATCTTTAACAGGTGTCTCTGTCACATCCACAATCCCTATGTCTCTGCAAGATGAATTATCACCAAGCTCACAAGTAGTCTGTTCTACAATTGGTTGGCCCTCAAATGCAGTAGCAGATTGGCAATTTAGGCCCACGTCTTTTCCCTCTGTGCTATGTTCCAAAAACGCAGGAAATGTTGTGTTTACTGGTACACCTTCCCCACAGGATACAATCGGTTGGCCCTCAAATGCAGAGGCAGATTGGCAATTTAGGCCCACATTTTCTCCCTTTGTGTTACCTTCCAAAATTGCAGGAAAAATTGTGTTTACTGGTACACCTTCTCCATGTGAGGCTGAAGATTTGGTTTTCTGCTTCTGGTTTCTACCTACCCGGTGTTTATACTTTCTGAACTTGTTTGCATAGGTTTTCTTGTAGTTTGTATCATGTTTTCTTCCTACAATATCATCTTGCTTTAACTGACTCTGCTCGGGCCTAGTATACTTATTAGGAGGTTTATTTTCCTGAGAATGATTGTCTGATGCAAAGAAAGCTGATAGATCTTTCCTTGTTAAGGAGGTTTTTTTCTTGGATTCAACGTACTCTGAGATTGCACGAGAATATGCACAAAAGGGGCAGTAAAAGTTTCCAGAGTCATCAAAGGTGGGTGCAGAACCCAAACAGCTTTCATGAACCGCTATTGGACAGGCACTTGCACTACAAACCAATAGCTTCCCACTGTTATTGCACTTCATACAAAGATTAAGCTCTGAACAGTCGGCAGGTGTAAAGGAATCCTGACTGAATGTGCACTGAGAACTCAAGAAAGTATGTTTCTTCATGGCAATATCAATCTTCTCATCTTGAAAACCATCACTATCACTAGATATTTCTTCTCCAGGATTATGCATCGCATCATCTTTCGCTTGATTGGTAGTACTGTTCTCGGTGTAATCACAATTGTTTTGATGAGTTCCATTTGCAGGTACTGTATTTAAAGTTTCCAGTTCAGCACAATGCTTGCTGCCACACTGAGATTCATCAACAGGGAGATCTTTATAAGTGACCACATTGTTGTCACAAGATATGGATGGAATATTCTGCTGCAAGCCAGCATCATTACCCTGCCCAGGAATTTGTGAAGCTTCAATATGCTGATCATGACCATCCTCTGAGCACCTGTTTTCATCCGAGACCCCAATTTGAATTGATGTGGCCGAACCAGACCATTCTCTTACAGTATGTTGTCCATTTTTTCCAAGTAAATCTTCTGAAAGTTCATTGAGAATCAGAGGAACAGACTTCTGACCTATATCTTGTCCGGTAAAACCGGTATCTCGTTTAAGCTTCTTGGAATTATGGCAATGAGGATCACAGCCATTCTCCATACTGATATGATCTTCCCCGCGTTTTCCAGCCAGGTCTTCAGTATTCAAGTCCATCTTAGAACGTAACAAATTTCTATTAGGTGAATCTTCTTGCATAGGTCCATTTGAATCAGGAGCTGGCGAAGCCAAGTTCCCTCCTGCTGCCATCATTTGGTCGTCACTGCAGGTTCCCTCAAGTCTCCCAGTGACGGAGTTGACATCAGCACGGGCAGACTTGTTGCTAATTGATAATCCACTCTTGTCCTTCAATGATGCAAGAATTGGATTGTCTCCTTCAAGAATTGCCTCCTTCAGCTGTTTTCACCGAGAAGAGATGCGGCCAAGTCAAAACAAACGAAAAATAATTAACTCTATTCGGTTTCCAGTCACCCAAAATTTACGACCAGTGAAAAAAATAATCCTCTTTACCTGTAGTAAGGTGCATTTTGGCAAGCAGGCTCTTTTACGCAAAACAAAGGATTGAATGTCCCATTTCAACATCTCTGGGCTATCCATTTCCAAATTTGATGCAGGGATCTGATACACACATATATACATTTCAGAACAAACTGCTTTCATAAAGAGAGAGAACTGAGGTCAGGAAAACCCTAATCGTACAGCATTCCATTAGCCTCGACAATTTACCAACGCAAGTTTTAAATAAATTAAAACGCGCGCGCGCGCACACAATGGAATGTAACCTCTCGCAGAAGGCGTCGAACTACATCTTCACAGCTCTCAGCCTGATCAAACTCAATTTTGGAGTCTGCGCGAGAAGCACCAGCATTTGTGCTTCCGTTTCGCTGAGCAACAAGACTCTCCAAAATCCTCAAGGACACCATCTCCCTCGCATTCTTCCCAAAATCACCAGAGATTTCAGGAGCCTTTTTTACCAAATCTGAAAATAAATAATCATCAGACCAAAGCGAAACCCTAATTTTTGAGAAAAAAGACGAGACCAGTAGGCATAAATCACCGTTTACGAAGAGAATGCTTAGGGCAAGACGTACCAATCAGAATAGATGCATCCACTTGGTCGAAGCTTGCCAAGGCTTCAATGACCAAAATCCAAGGAGGGGTTGAAGCAGAACGATCCATTGAAACACCGATTTCAAATGTTTCAGGAACCACCGATTTGCTTGATGACCAGTCGTCCGGTGCTCGTCAGCCTGTATAATCGTGGGTAACTCCAACAGTCATTTTTAGGGTTACTTCGGGGTGGCTTAACCCCGGTCAGGTCAGTTCAAGTTGATCAAGGTATAAAATGTATTTTTACATAAAATAAATCTATAAATGTATTTTTACATAAATAAATTCTAAAAAGGCTAAATTATCAAAAAAAATCATAAACTTTAATCCTAAGTATCATTATAGGTCTAAATAATCCAATTCTTTTTGCCAATTTGTACTTTTAACTAATCTTATTAATTTAAATATAAATTTATCTAAATATAAAATAAATTTAAAGAGAGTGTATTCATATTAATTTGACAAGTTATATATATTATATAATAATAATATTCATAATAAAAAAATATAATCTATATCAAAAAAAGTAAATAGATTATGTGTAAGAAATTATATATATATATTTACGTATGTGTACAATCGGATTTCATAAATATTACTATTATATGATATATGAACATATTCTTTTTAAATTTATTTTATATGTTATATAACAATCAATTAAATTAGTTTGGGTTAATTGTCAAAATTAAAAGAAGTAGATAAAATTATAAATTTATATTATTTTTATGATTAGTCCATCATTATATGATAAACTTCCACTTTTATCAAATATAAATTTAAATTTTTATAATTGTAATAAAATAACACAATTAATTTTGAAATTAATGGAGCAACTTTTCATCTAGAAATTATTTTTTTTATTTTTATAAACTTTTATACAAATGAAAAAATTCAATAAAAATTCAAAGATTCAAATTTTTGAATGAAATAAAAATTATAGGGAAAAAGAACTTGATTTTCTAGATATTTTATTTTTTCAAACAAAAAAATTATGCACCCATCATTTTGAAAAATAAAATAAAATCACCATTGAAATTTGGATACATAAATCTTATGCTCTAACTCAAATCAATTTGATATCCATTTGAGTTTAAAAGATAGAATTAGAATTGAAAAAATAAATAAATTAAATTAATCCAGCTGCGTTAATTCAAATTTTTTTTAAATAAAATCCCATTTAAAATTTGATTAGAAAACAATTAGACTCAAACTTGAGACTTTAAAAATTAAAATAAAATATCAAATAAATTATTACATTTTGGCACTAGTATCAAGTTAATCAGTGTACTTTATAAAATGTTATGTTTTAAGAGCTAAGGCAACATTGAACATTGTACTTTGAAAATACACAAATTGCAACATTGTAGATTTATTTTGAATGGAAATAAATTTAATGCTTTTAAAAATACATCAACTATAATAACTAACTTGGTACAAAATTTGAACATATAATAAAAAATAATGTTAGAAGTTATAATTAATGACGGTGTCATCAATTATGTGGTATATTCTCATTGGAGGAGACGAATAAAACTATATGCTATTATTTCATTTGTCTAATACCTCATTCAATGAAGGCGTGATATATGACTGATGAATTACTCCATAATAATTTATCAGTCATTATTCTTAACATTATTCTATAATAAATATTTGATATTTTTTAAAATATAATAGCTAAACTAGTCACAAATCTAAAACTATAATAATTTGTTTGAATGTATTAACTAAATTCATTCTAAAAAAAATGTAATAATTTATTTTAATATTTCATCTTAAAAATGATTAATGTTATCGCAAACAAGTATAGGTACGACTTTGATCATGATTCAAATCTATTTTACATATGGGTGTTCAAAAAAATTGTTAAACTGTGAAAATTGATTGTATCATATTACACAGTGCAATTTTTTTAGGGGAACAAGTTGAGATGATTTGAAAAATTTACAAACCATACAATTTACAATTTAATAAAAATAATTTTAATTTTTAATTGGATCGACGGTCTATTAAGAGTAATAATATGTAAATTAAAAAAAAATAAAATTCTAAACCCTAAACAATTTTTTCTATCCCAACCCCCATTGACACTGTCTGTCTCTCACCATTCCATTTCATCATCCCCGCCATTTGAGTTATTTCACTAAAAATTAAAATCTTTCATTATTCTTCATCGACACTCTTTATCTCTCATCCTCATCTCTCTAAATTTTTTGTTTTTTTTTCTCAAATTACAGAAATTGTACCAAATCACATCATATTTTGTGATGCATTTTGATACAATTTATGAATGTAAACACCCCCACTCAGATATCCCAACCACCCAGACTATCCTAACGGGAGCATTTATGGAAGGGAAAAGAATGCAACACAAGACAAGAATTACCCTGGAATGCATACACAATAAATAAAACAGCGGAAGCAAAGCTATACGCATGCACGCACACAAATACCCCGTTGGAACAGCGGTCACGTAGAATATACATATATACAGACACATGTACCAACGAATAGGAAATACATGGAACAACCCGACACAGTCAAAATAAAAGAACAAAAATCCTATCAAAACATCAGAGACAACGGGAGAAAGCTAATTGTACATCATACTGACACAGATGCTAGGTACTGCGATCCTCACCCTTGACTTTAACTTTACCCTTATCTGGAATGATGGAAAGTAAGGTGAGTCGCAAGAGTCACAAGACTCAACAAGTTTACAAGAAAAGAAATACCATAAGCTAAATAGAAAATGTGAACTCCCCACACATAGTCCCACACATACACACAAGTCATGGGACGCTACCACACAGTAGTATAACACAATGAAAGCACATACTGGTCATTGGGGTCCACACAAAACAGCCAGCACCCAAGTCCCAAACTAATCTGCTGCTGCCTTGAAAGACAACATAAGTCTCAACAAACCTGTATTCACTTTCTCGGGTTGGTGTTCCCGACACCCGAGCCTCTGAATACCCGAGCCCTAGGCTCTCTCGAAATAATACTCTCGTCCGAGACTGTTGAACACATAGTAATCATGCAATGTGCATATAAAATGCAAGACGTAGTAAGTATCAACTAGATACACTGACGCCTATACATCTAAGCATCAGGCAGATGTTTCGCCCACATAGTAAACCACACGCGATGCATATACCTGTGCCAGATGCAACTAACCATACTAGGATGTCCATGTCCAAACATAAACATGCTGGTTCCTAATGATGGTAAATATATCCCAAGAGGGGGGTGAATTGGGATTAGGTAGATTTTCGATAATTTAAAACTTTGATTGTTGGAAGAATACAAGGTTTCAAAATATGGGCTATATGTTTCGAAATAAACCTTTATGTTAAGTAGGTTTCGAAACCTACTATATATGTTTTGAAATGTAGCTCACTGTTTTGCAAGTTTCGAAATATGAAATGTATGTTTCGAAATCTACTTCACTGTTTTGCTTGGTTTGAAATCTTTTGACTTGTTTTCCAAACTAATGATCTTTTGTAAAGATGATATACATAAATAAGAGTATACCAAAGATGTTTATTTATCAAAGATATGTTTTGAATGTATGTGTATAAGTTTATACTCAAGAAAAACTATTTTAGCCTTTTGATAACAAATCTAATGAAAGCATGTGCAATAATGAAATGCGAAAGTTAAAGAACCCTTGCACACAAGATTTATAGTGGTTCGGCACTCACCTACTCCACTACCTTCAAGCTTACCCACTTGAAGGATTTGCAATCCCAATCACTTTTATTTAGTGATCACACAACAAGGGTTTTACCTCGGTTCACCCCAAAACCTTACAATGTGAGTTTTTACGGGCTCAACTCAAACCTAGCACCAAGTGAGTTTTAGACTCAACTCAAACCTAGCACCAAGTGAGTTTTAAGCTCAATTCAAACCCTTACACCAAATGAGTTTTATGGCTAAACTCAAACCACAATGAGTTTTAGGCTCAACTCAAACCTTTATACCAAATGAGTTTTAGGCTCAACTCAAACCTTACAATATTCAAGATAAATAAAGTTTATCTTTACAACCCAATGGAATGTATAACAATGAATATCTTACCAATGGGGTTGTACAAACCTCTTAACTTGAGGTGAGGAGAGCTGGAGGATGATACTCGTTGTTTGCACTTACTTCTCCTTTTTCACATCACAATGCACATCTAGGAATGGATCTTCTTGAGAGGTTGTCAAACGGATTTAGATCATTTGTGCTTGTGTGTGTGTCTCTAGTGTGTGTTCTCTCTTTGTATCTTGTTCTTGCTCAATCTTCTAGTTCTTGTCTTCAAATACCTGCTATTTATACTAAGAAATATAAATCTGTCCGTTTATAGCCGTTAGAGACAAGACAGCAAAGTAGGTTTCGAAACATGCAAAGTGTGTTTCGAAACATCATAAAAATGCACTAAGGTTTCGAAACATAGACCCTAGGTTTCGAAACATGTAAGCTTCCAGCTAGACAAAGCACTTAGAGACAGCAGATAGTGGGAGACAGAATCTTGAGCCCACTTTGAATAAATAATAAGCACTAGCATTCAAATTTAAATTTAAATCTCTTAAGCATGGAGAGTGCATTAAATAAATGATAGAGAAGCATTTTAATAAATACAAAGTTGGAAAATAAATGCATCTCGATTTTCAAATAAATCTGCTGACAGAATGTCAGAGGTTTCGAAACATGACATGATAGGTTTCGAAACATGCCTCTCTGAAGAAGAAGTTTCGAAACATGATGCATATAGGTTTCGAAACATGCCTCTCTGGAACTGAGGTTTCGAAACATGATACTATAGGTTTCGAAACATGGTCCAAAACTTGATTTGAAAACACATGCAATATAGAGATGTTTCGAAATAGCATTCATGAAAACCATTTCAAAGGAGTTTCGAAACATGCATAGAAACATAACACAGTTTCAGAAACATTTGTTTGACAGCACAATCCACAGCATGTTTACATCACAGGTTATCTCCATTTACTTTAATACATAAATGTAAATAACGAAGTACCCCCTATTTGGATTCAATAAAAATACTTAGAAAATCAAAATCCAAATATATAAGAAATTAGATTTTGGGTTTTAGTATAAACTCAAGTTTTAGCAATAAACCCACCTCCAAAATATATACTTTTTATTTAATGAAAAAATTATTAAAAATTGTTTTAGCACTAATAAATGATAGATATCAAATTACCGGGAGTTTATTTTCTAAAAAGAAAACTCTTTCTTATACTTCTCCTTATAAGGTGCTAATCTCCCAGACTTAGCCAAAAACAGGGTTTCAGTTTCAGACAATGAAACTTGATATTGAAATTGATATATGTTGAAAACCACATACTTGACTCATGACTTAGGGATTAAACCAATATATGTTTTTCATCATTAAAACTATTGTACAAAAAGTACAACAACAAAACAGAACATGAAAACCTAACGTGCAGCCCGTACCCATGTGCATACCAAACCATGCAACAAAAATAATATGTATTAAGTCATGCAATATTCACATAACGACAGAACTAGTCAATAATGTCTAGCACCGGTCGACGGTCAGTGGCTAGGAGTATTCGACCGACAGCCTAAGAAACCCCGTATAATAGTCGACTCCAAAGTCACCAAGCAACTGACCCTTGCCCCCACTACTCAACAACTTTAGCCTATTCCCAACCAAAGAATCCATAACCATATCCGGGCATCTAAGAACCTAATCTCCAAATGAGTTCGGCATCATTCCCAAAGGCGTGGGGGTGGCACAAACCCCCCGTAAGCAACCAACAAATAAAATCCTCGAATCTAGCTTATTAAATTTAATTTACACCAAATGGCTCATAATTCAATAATTAATAAATGGACTGAAACGAACGAATGAGGGGTAAATAAATTCACAACAGAAGAAACTTCATAAAGGGGGTAAGGAACTTGCCTCGCAGAAGAGATCCTTAAGCTTTTTCTGTCCAAATGTGACAAAAATTATACAAACTGTAACATCACATAATTGGCCAAAAATAATAAAATTGGGCTCTAAATGAAATTCCAACCTTACATAATTTATTACTCGACTTCTTGAATTACTTGGTATCCTCAAATTGCGATTAAAAGTTAGATTTTTCAACAAAAAAATCTCAATTTCTCTCTATTTTTCGCTGTCGCGCGCGTTCTATCGCTGTTTCAATTTTATTCTACTGTGGTTGTGACGTCCCGTCCCCACTACCGGGTGTCAACGTAACCTAGGGTTACGTCAGTAGGTCCTATTCCGGAGGCCGGCTATGCCCTAATAACAGAGGGACAAAGATAAAGTGGCCACCTTAGGTGGGGTCCAGGCTTCACCGCCTCCGGACATCGAGGACTTGGTGTCTAAGACTCATTTACAGAGGAAGGACACTCGAGTCTCAAATTTGACCTGTGTCTTATGAGCTGATTAATAAACTGCAATTATGGTATATCACAACCTACTGACACAAATTACTCATTAAAAGTAACAAGTCCAACTAGGAAATACAATAAAGTTCAACACAACCACAAAATCATTACATGCTAGACACGAGTTACTAGGCCGCATTCCCCATCATAGGTTGCCACTCTCACCATTCAGCTGGTTTTCAGTATACACCGCATTCCCCTTGCCTGACACCGAACTATCTATTTGGTTAGCGGGAATGAAGGGGTGAGTCTTAGGACTCAGTAAAGGTAATATGCAATGCAGTAAATTATTAAGTATGATATCATAGATAAATATGAAGTGCAACATGCATGCAAGCCCGTCCACTCCACCTATCTCAGGCTTTAGGTGGCCCCTAGTAGTTTCCTCCAAGACCTTATCTCAAGACTCTCACGGTCATAAATCAACAGCCTCATACTTAGACACTCCCTCAACATCTTATGCAAGTTATGACAAAATTAATTTAGATACAAAACATATTAAACCCTTACCTCGAGATACGTGTTGCCTGATAATTTGTACCATTGTCGCACTCAATTCCCTTAATCAAAAATATCTTCAAAGCAAGGTCAACCCATAATTAAATTCATTTAACTACCGAATCCACTAAGTTATTAATTAACTAATTTAGATATTGCCCCTTACTAATTAATTTAGCTAACTAACTAATAATTAAATTAACTGATTTGAATAAACGTTAACTTAATCAAGCTAATACTCTACCTTACTAATCAATTCATCAATTGACTAATGAGATAATAACTTTAAAATTGAACATACCTTACTACTTCTCCTTCTTCTCAAATTGACGTTCATTTCTTCTGCCTTCAATTATACTCCCAGACTCTCTATTTATACTATCTCTCATTGAGCACTTTCTTAATTTACTCATTTCAGAGTATAATTAGGTAGTCCACTCTTAGGACAATATCTCCCAAGTTCCCAGAGCAATTGCATTAAAATATGAAGAGAATTTAGGCTATGGCGGACAAAAATTGGAAGGCAAAGTAGAAGGCAGCCCAGGGCTACCACCTGGCGCGGCAGCGCGCTGGGCGCCATACCTCGAAAACGACACTTGGGCTAGGAATAAAATTTCCCAGCTCCTCCTTTGCGCCTGCGGGGGTTCAATCCCCCGCCCCCTCATGTGCACACGCACACAGTAGCCATTTGGTTCAGCCACTCCTTTGCTTCATAATGCACCCATTTTATATTTAAGGTGCTCCAGTTTTCATTATTTTATAATTACTTTCAAGTAAAAATAATTAATTTTTTTAATTTTTTTTTATTTCCTCAAAACACCATAAATAATATATTTCCTCCAAAATTTTTAAATATTCAATAATAGCCTCAACCAACCAACCAACCATTATTTATTTTTTCTAAATTTTGGGGTTTACAAAAATTCGAGACGTTACAGTGGTTGCTGATTTGCTGCTCAATTGAGTTGTTTAATAAGCTATTTAGTGGCTTAAAAGCCACCAAAACATTACAAGGCTTTAGGCGTGCCACATGGGCAGCAAAAGCAGTTGCCCTCCCCTCTTCATACAACGTAGTTTGGCTCTTAATTGACTGGAAATAATTTCTATCAAAACAACAATCAGCCAAACAGCCCCAGCACCTCACGATACCATCAATTCATTCCCAGAACCTATATATTTAACCTCTCAATCCTCATACAGTCCATAACTTATATATTAACTATAGTTATATATTATTATTTTTATACTTATTATTATTATTATATTTAAATATATTAATAACTTCTTTAAGTTAACTTAACTTATTAAATTAATAATTAAATTAAATTACAATTTACGAGTCGTTATAACGAAGATCAAATCAAATTATATAATTTAAAATAATAAATAAATTATATATATTATTTAACGCATTAAAAGGGACTTAGACGAGTCAAACGGCACCCCTAATTTTGCCGCCCCAGGAGATGGATTGGCACCTAAAATAACAAAGGCGGCTTGGAAAGAACAAGGATAAACAAGAGTGGAGTTTATTGTTATAATAATGATATACTTGATGTGTGTGTGTTTTAGTGGACAAATCCACATCTACATATAGTCTTCCTTACTCATAAATGACCAAATCACATGACTCAAAATACGAGCCCCAGGCCAGGCCATCTCTCTCTCTCTCTCGAATTCGCATTTTGAAATCCGCCCTCTAGGCAGTAGCCAACTCAATGCTTCAGCTGTTCTTCGCCATGGCGTTCTCCGCCGCGCCGCTGATTCTGTACCTGCCGCCGATCCGCAGCCTCAATCTCTTCGTTGAGAGCACCGACCGCCTCCTCCGCCACACCTCCGCCTACACAAGCCGCGTCCTGCCACGCTTCCGCCTCCTCTTCTCCAGATTCCTCTCCAATCTTCTCCGATCCCTCGGGTAGGCTCGACGCGCGATTGTCTTGTTGTACTTTCTCTCATCATCTGTGTGTAATTTCTACACTGCTGTCGTGATTCTGTACATGGATTGTAAATCATCGAATAGAATAAATACTGCTTGATCTCGGTAGCAGGACTGGGTTTCCTCGATCTTTGCCGTTCGATTTAGCCGATGGATTGCATTTTTTATTATTTTATATTTTTCCGGCAAGTAGCTGCGCCAAGGTACCGCGTAATTTTAGGGAATTTATCGTTCTTTACTCTTCTAATGCTGTTCATCCATGGAAAATCTGTATGGCAGCATGTACAAGGCCTACTTAGGGTTTTTCATTAACTTGGATTTCTTTAAGAATGTTTAGGAGATTGAATCCGTTCTCTCTAATGGTCACCGTCTCTGCTGTACCTTTTGTCATTCGGTTTGGGGAGAGTTAATTTGAAGTTTACGATCAAATTACTAGATTTTTGTGGAGTAGATGGATGTATAAAGAAATGCATTATTACTTAGCTTTTTTCAATTTTGTCTTTATTAGCCGTCCCTTGGGAGTACTGTTTTCTAATGCAATTTTTGTTTAAATTTATTCTGAGCTGAATACATTTTTAACAGGAGCACAAAAAGTATGTACTAAAATGGTAGTAGTTCAAAATTTACAATACTGTTAGTATAACAAGTTGATCTAACATTAACTAGGTAGAGGCTCGATAATGTAGTTATTAATAGGTATAATAACGGATATTTTGTCAAATGGTTCTCAAATGGACAGGTTTGAACGTAAAATTTTTTCTCACAAATTGGGGATGAACGAAATATATGTCTACTTTTTGACTCATCCTCCACTCCACTGGCATATAATTTTAATTATTTAATTTATTTGTTTTTATTTAGACATATGATTGTTTTGTCTTAAAAAATATATTCTTTTAATATTTAGTTCCACTCATTGCCAAAATTGAGCCTAAACTTTATAGTATTTTAGGTTCATTTACTTTTTGAATTGTTCCTGTTATTGTCAAAATACAATAATTTATTTTTAATTATGGGCAAAATGTAAAGTCTTGGGAGTCACCTTCAACGATGAGAATCTTGATGAACAACTGGATCTGGCAGCCAAACAGATCTGATGATCCAACTGAGCGGATGGTTTGATAGGGCTGATGATCTGATGGGCTAATAACTTGGAGGATCTTGTAGATCTGGTGGGCTGACGATCAGGTGGCCCAAGATAACCGAGTGGCCTTGGATGAACGAGTGAGTTGAGACAACCGAGTGGTCTTGGATGAACGAATGACCTGAGGCGACCGAGTGGCCTTGGATAAACGAGAGACCTGAGGCAACCGAGTGGCCTTAGATGAATGTGTGACCTGAGGTGATCGAATGGCCTTGGATGAACGAGTGACTTGAGGGGACCGAGTGGTCTTAGATGAACGAGAAATCTGAGGCGACCGAGTGACCTTGTGATGGACAAGTGACCTGAGGCGACCAAGTGGCCTTGGATGAACAAGAGACCTAGGGCGACCGAGTGGCCTTGTGATGGACGAGTGACCTGAGGCAATCGAGTGGCCTATAAAACGAGAGCACCGTTAGGACGTGGGTGGGGTCCCCGCGCAAACCTTCCAATGCTTAAGTCAAACCTCGAGCAAAAGTGAAGAATTGTACTTGAATAACTCAAAAGTGCGTACCTTGTGATGAAGGCATGGTTTCCTATTTATAACGGAAGAGAGATAGAAGACGTGCGACAATCAATGTGAGAATCTTGCGGCCCGTTTCGATGATTTCGCGGCCCATTTGAGAGGGAAAGAGGAGAGATTGACCCAAGCCCACTCGACCATGACCGAATGGGGGGCCACTCGGTCCTGTTTTCTTTTGCCCTTTTCCTTGGTTCGGTTTTAAGTGGTTCTCGTACCTCAACTTCATTCTCGATTTACACCTTGATTTAGTTCGAATCTCTCGAAACTCAAAACATGAAAGTTGTAGATAATTCTCTTAACTTTCCATATGACTTTGAATCACCTCAATTAGAGCTCGTATGAGAAAGTTATGCCCAAAAAATCAAAACAGTGTCGTACCCACTCAGCATAACCGAGTAGGTCATGAAAAGTGAGAGAAAATTGGTCTCTCCATGACCGAGTAAGGGGCCACTCAATTATGCCTTGTTTTGCCCCTTTGTCTTGGTTTGGATCCATCTTCCTTCAATATTTGACTCTGAGCCTTTAATAGTGCAGGTGCATCAATTTAGAGCCCAATTTCAGCCTTGATGATGTCTGAATCTCTCAAAACTCAAAACATGAAAATTGTAGATAATTCTCTTGGCTTTGCATAAGATTTTAAATCACCTTAATCGGAGCTTGTATGAGAAAGATATAGCTAAAAAACCAAAGCAATGTCGTACCCACTCGACATAATTGAGTGGGTCCTCTCCACTTGGTCTCGGCTCGACCTTTTGCTCCTTCGACTTGCTTCCTTGATCTCCTACAACCTTTTGGACTTCATGTCCATGTCTCGCGACTCTATTAGGTCCTGTTACTCTCCAAGTTTGTAGGGATATCAGTTTCATTGTTCGATTTTTTGTAAAATGATTCATTCTGTTGCTCGTGTTAGGCAACATAAGAGTTGCCTGATGTAGGGGGTGAGTGGGTCCCACACCTTCATAGGATCCACACCTCCTACTTTTTATTTTATTTGTATCGAACAACATAAGAATTGCCTAACGTAAATAACATAACAGACTTTTTTATAATAATCTTATACGTGCGATAATTATAGACGGCATACATGGTAGAAAAAAAAGTATAGATATGGTAAAAAATTAGTTAAAATTTCTACCTAAATAGAGAAGGTAAAGTAATATAAAAAAAATATTATTTGTACTTTTTAAATTACACAAATCAGTTAAGATAATAAAAATATCTTCACTTATTTTGTGAAATTACAAAGTTCATTTCTGTTCTTCCTCTCTCTCGTCTTACCCAACGATCGATGGCTGTTTCTTCTCTCTTTTCTGTCTATGCCGTCTCTAGCAATTGTCTATCATTGTCATCTTGTCGCTGCATTTGTCTCGTGCCGTCTGGCCTCTCCAGGTAACAAGGTGAAGGCAACAATGAGTAGTTGTTGGGGGCGATTATGGAAGGAGAAGACGCAGAAGAAGCGACCATAACTTGTTAGTGGGAGAAAGTAAATTTGTAAACAAGGGGGAGATTATTTTGTTATTTTGTCACGAGTGTAGTTCTTACAGGTCAAAGAGTATGATTCATGCTTCCTTCAGAATGACGATGATGGGACGGTTAAGGAATATGATAATGATGGGACAAGTGGCGTTGAGTTTTCCTTACTCTATCCATCTGACACTTATTAATTGATGTTTATTCATTGCTTGGTGTTGTTGGTGCGGGGGGTTATTTATCGCTTTCTGTTCTACAGTCTTGTACAAATTTTATGGTTTTGATTTTTTTTTTTCCTTTTAACCCTTTTTTTTTGTGCGGCCAAAATAGGTTTTGGTTTCATGTTAAAGTAGTTGATAAAATGTGATAGATGATAAAAATATGTAAAAAATTATTGAGAATTAATAAATATGTTATTTTAAATATTTACTGTATCATATTTTGATGTTGATTGTGAGTGACAAATTTTTACCGTGACAAATATCTATACATCGATTGTTAGGCAAGTAAAATTAATTTTCTTTGTTTATTTTTTCCCCTTAAGAATTATTAAAAGTGAGCATTATCTAATCCAACTTATTACATTAGTCGTATTGAATTGAGTAATATTTTTAAAAAATTCAAAGGAAATCGACTGAATAATTGTTTAAATTAAAAAATTAAAAATAATAAATTATAAGTAAATATGAATAATTAGAAGTGAGCAAAATATCAGTTAAATTTAAATAATCGAATCTAACCAATCAATTTTAATAAAAAATATATTATTTTTAATATTTCAATTAATTTAATTATTTTAAATTTTTTAATAAAGAGACTGAACCAAAAAAATAAAATTGAAAAACTTAACTTTACAAACCAAATCAAACCCCCTACAAATTAAATTGAACCGAAACACCAGTTTATTTATTTAGGTAACATTTGTTAATTAAGATATAGATTTAAAAAAGTGAAATATAGAAAGTATTCAAGATATAAGTGTTTTTTATTGTATTTGAAAAAAAAAATCATATGAATTATTATATGAGATTTTTTAGATAAATTTTTCTTTATCTTTCTATATAAATTTATTTTGAATTTTACAAATAAGAAAAAATGACACATGTTTTCGAGTGTATTTCAAAAAATTTAATAAATAATTTGATAAAAATATTAAAACATCTCTAATAAATACATCAAAATGGTGTAGAACACCAATTTGATGTCAAAACAAACTCTAATGAATATACCATATTGGTGCTGGGTACAAATTTCAAGTACCAAATTTGGTGTTGAGTAAATAGTATAACATCAAATTTATTTTTTTTGTTATATTTTCAATTTTATCCCTTTTGATATAACTTCAAAACAAATTATTCCCTTTATATCCTTTACTATTTTATTATATTTATTTATATATTTTGATTAATAATTAAAAATATAAATTAAATTAATATAAATAATATATATCATTGAAAATATTTTATTAAGATGTATAGAATAAGTATAATGCTGAATATATTTTAAATTTTTTAATATATATTATAAATAACATATTAATATAAAATAAACTAATTTTGTTTATGTATATTAAAAATTATTATTTGATTGAAATATAATATTCTTAATGCAAAAATTCAATAATATAATAAAAAACAATAACATTTCTATTAACTTAAATTAAAAATATATGATTAAAATAGAAGAAAAGTGAATAAAAAAATAACAACATGACCTAAAAATAAAATACTTGATATACTTAATTTTAAATTACTATTTAAAAATTAGTTGAAATATTAAGTGAAAAAAATGTATGAGATAAATAGTTAGTTTGATTAAAAATATTAGTTGAAAAAATGAGATGAATAAATAATTAGGTTGATAAATAATTAATTTAATAAAAATTAGGTGAAAAAATTAATTAGAATAACATATTTTGTAAAAAAATTAAAAAATTTATGAGAGTAATTATTAATTTTTTTTATAAAATATGATTAATTCTTTTTAATAATAAATATTTTATATTAAAAAATTAATTAATATTAATTAAACAATATTTATAAAATATTACTTGCAGATGTTTTTTTGCACCAATTTATTGTTGAGCATATTGAAGTGAAAAAAGAATTGATATTAAAAAATTTGGTATAAATTTCTTGTTGACACCAAAATAATGTTAAGTTTGGTGTTATACATTGAAAATATTTTTAAATATTTTTTAATTATATCTTAATTATTTTATATCTTAATTTAAAAAATATTTAAATTTTATTTTGATATAATTTATACAAGTCACTGACGCAAGTAAAAAGCCCTAGACACAACTCGCCGATTCGCTGGCAGCTTTCGGGCATGGCTGGAGCTTGGAGTTCAGCTTCAAGTTTCGGACGGCTGCAGCTTAATGCTTCATCATCCTGTTCCCTGGAGCTCCTTCCAAGAATTATCCCAACAACAGAATCCGCTCTCAAGCCACCTTCCAGCTCCCGCTTTCGCAGCAACCCCCCAGAATCCATTCAGTCAGTCCAACTTTGAGCACAACTATAGAAACATATGCAGCGTCCTCCTCTCTCTGACCCGCTCCAGGTCCCTCTCTAAGGGCCTCCAACTCCACGCCCACATCGTCAAATCTGGCCTTCAGTTGATTCCTCTTCTTTCCCATCACCTCATCAACTTCTACTCAAAATCTCAACGCCCCTACGATTCCCTGCGATGTTTTGAAGAGACCGCGGTGAAGTCATCGACTACTTGGAGCTCCGTTATATCCTCGCTTGCCCAGAATGAGCTTCCTCGGCTTGCCCTTGAATTCTTTCGTCGAATGCTCGGCGTTGGTGTTCGACCGGACGACCATATATTTCCCAGCGCGACCAAAGCGTGTGCGATTCTTTCGAGGTGTGATGTTGGCCGATCGGTGCATTGTCTTGCTTTGAAAACTGGGTTTGGGGATGATGTGTTCGTGGGGAGTTCGGTTGTGGACATGTACGCGAAATGCGGAGAAATTAGGGATGCCCGGAAGACGTTCGACGGAATGCCGGAGAGAAATGTGGTTTCTTGGAGTGGGATGATATATGGGTATACTCAGTTGGGTGAAGATGAGGAGGCGATGAAGCTTTTTAAGCAAGCTTTGTTGGAGGATTTGGAGGTTAATGATTTCACCTTTTCTAGTGTTGTAAGGGTTTGTAGCGATTCCACGCTTCTTGAATTGGGGAAGCAAATTCATGGCCTGTCCTTCAAAACTAGCTATGACTCTTCGAGCTTCGTGGGCAGCGCTCTGATTTCTTTGTACTCCAAGTGTGGAGTTATTGAAGAAGCTTATCGGGTTTTCGATGAGATACCTGCTAGGAATCTAGGCATGTGGAATGCAATGCTGATTGCCTGTGCTCAACATTCACACACAAGCAAAGTGTTTGAATTGTTCAAACAACTGCAAAATGTTGGGTTGAAACCAAATTTCATCACTTTCTTGTCCATGCTCTATGCCTGCAGTCATGGGGGATTAGTTGAGCAGGGGAAGTATTACTTTGGGCTAATGAAGGAGTATGGAATTGAACCGGGAGATCAACATTATGCATCCATTGTGGACTTACTTGGGCGTGCCGGGAAATTGCAGGATGCAGTTTCAATTATCAAGAAAATGCCCATGAAGCCAACAGAATCTGTTTGGGGAGCTTTATTAACCGGTTGTCGAATTCACGGGGACACAGAATTAGCAGCTTATGCAGCTGACAGGGTCTTTGAGTTAGGTTGCGTGAGCCCTGGGATGCAAGTGCTGTTATCTAATGCGTATGCTGCTGTGGGAAGATATGATGAGGCAGCCAAGGCCAGAAAACTGCTGAGGGACCTGGGAGTGAAGAAGGAAACGGGTTTGAGTTGGGTTGAGGAGGGAAATAAGGTTCATACATTTGCTGCTGGGGATCGGTCACACTCCAAATGTGTAGAAATTTACCAGAAGTTGGAGGAATTGGGGGATGAAATGGAGCAGGCTGGTTATGTTGCCGACACCAGTTTTGTGCTACGAGAAGTGGATAGCATCGAGAAGAATCAAGCAATTAGGTTCCACAGTGAAAGACTGGCTATTGCATTCGGGCTCATTACATTTCCACCTGATAGACCAATTAGAGTTATGAAGAACTTGCGGGTGTGTGGTGATTGTCACACTGCAATAAAGTTCATGTCCAAGTGCACTGGAAGAACGATTATTGTAAGGGACAACAATAGATTTCATCGATTTGAGGGTGGAAAATGCTCCTGTGGTGATTATTGGTAATGCCCATCTCAAGAGTATATTCACTTGAAACATCTTTCCTTTTGGTATGGATAGATAGAAAACCCTTGCATGCAGAAACCGTTGATGATACAACTGTACCAAAATCATTTAATTGAACATGTTTTTGACAAAGCAAGTCTTATGAAAAAAATCTCTGTTTGTTGTCTGAATTGTTAGCATTGAGATTTAGTGCAAGATGGTAAAAAAAAAAAAATCATCCAGAATCAGTCGTTTGAGCTGCTGGAAAACTTGTAGTTGCCATAGAACGATCTTGTTTTTTTATAAGATGGCTGAATCTCTTGGGCCAGAGCATGTTATGTTGTTAAGGCCCAAGCCCAACTATTTAATATCTAATCCCTTGAACCCGAATTATTCAAATAAGGATGAAAATACTTGCAGACCCTAATTTGAAATGTTGATGGATGTGCCTTACTCTTGAGAAATACAAGACTAGTAGGGGGGGGGGGGGGTGTTGTGTGTTTATGTTATTTAGCAATATTAATAAGTATATATCATTGATCTAAATTCTTTACCCTCCATTAGAAAACTAATGCTACAGAACATAAACGAATTTATGGCAATAGCATATTTGATCAGGATCTGACCCCAATAGTGGGATTAAGGCTTGTGATAACCATAAGTAGATTTGATCACAGTTATGTTAAGAAAATGACTGAAATTATTAGAAGCCGATCTCTATAGTATTTTCAAGGTCTATGTGAAGAGCTGTTGACTATGCTCACAAAATTTGTAGTAGTGTCTTAAAGGGCCCCTTGATTTTTTTTTTGAGTGTGTTGGACTGAGCGGAAGACTTAACAAGAACAGAAAATAAGATGGCTGATTCAAAACTCTAATATTTTCGGTAGAACAAAAAACTCGCTTAAGCAACAATATGCTAATCAAAACAAAACGAACAGGAAATAAAAGAAGAGGATACCAGAAATTTTACCGTGGTTCACCCAAAGGGTTACGTCCACATTGAGCTCAGTAAGAAAGAGCTTATTGGACTATATTGAGTAGGGATACAAGGATCAGAACTGTATATCAATGGTTCTTCTAACAAAAAAGGCCTCACAATTACCAAATACAGATTATAAGCAAACCTAAGAACCAGAGATTACAACGAGAAAAGAATCTACACAAAACAAAAGACAGAGCTTACTCAAAGAACCCCATAGCCGATTAATCCCTCTTCTTCCTCTTCTTTCTGCGATATTTCTCGTCAATTTACCATCCCGAGGCACTGTTCCATTTATATGAGAGTTGAACGACTGGGATTGAGATTGATAAAGGCAGCATCGATGGCCATTAGTTAATCGTAGAACACGATTAACAAAAAGGCAGAGAGGACAAGCATAAGGGGCATCAGGTAGAGCAAGGACAATCAAGAGGCACCGGGTATCAGAGAAGGAGCCTTGATGGTTGCAAGATGGCCGTCCACCAGCTGTCCATGTGGACTGCCGAGGTTGCCTAAATTGCCTTCCAGTCAAGACGACAGCGTTTTGATGCTTCACTCACAACAATCTCCACCTTGAAGCATCAAGAGGAGAATGAACCCAATACTCAAAACATAGTGCAACATGTTTCAATTTCTTACCATCATCGCTCTAGTCAGTTGAAGGATTAACTGACATCAATGTGCAGCAAACTCAAGCACAGCTTGAACTTGGCTGCAGTCAAAATCTTGGTTCCCACATCAGCTGGATTTTCCTCAGTAAAAACCTTTTTAATCATTACAGTTCCATTTGCTATCAGCTCTCGGACAAAGTGAAACTTTACCTCAATGTGCTTAGACCTCTCATGGTATACTGGATTTTTACAGAGGTGGATAGCACTTTGACTGTCCGAGAATACCACCACTTTGCTTTGAAGCAAATTGATTTCCCTCAGGAGGCCTTGAAGCCATGTGGCTTCTTTAAAGGCATCAGAGATTGCCACGTGTTATGCCTCAGTGGAAGACAATGCAACCAAGGGTTGCAATTGTGACTTCCAGCTGATGCAGTTACCTCCCAATGTAAAGAAGTAAGCTGTAGTGGATTTGCTGGAGTCTTTATCACCTGCAAAATTTGAATCTACATACCCCACAAGATCAAGATTATCATATCTTCTTTTATAACACAAACCAATGTCAACAGAACCATTTATATATTTGAACAAGTATTTCAAGGCAGCCCAATGAGGTTTCTCAGGGTTTGACACGTATCTACTTAGTAAGGAGATTGAATAAGCAAGATCAGGCCTGGTACTAATCATAGAATACATAATGGTTCCTATGGCATTTGCATAGGGTACATTTTCCATTTTAATGATTTCAGAATTTGAAGTGGGACATTGAGTTTTTGAAAGTAAAAAATGACCAGCTAAGGGGGTCGAGACAGCTTTGCAATTATTCATGCCAAATCTTTGTACAACTTTTAGCAAGTAATCATGTTGCTGAATTTTTAAACTGAAATTGCTTCTATTTTTTTTCTATTTTCATTCATAGGATTTTCTTAACATGCCCTAAGTTTTTCATGTCAAATTTCATATTTAACATAGATTTCAATTCACTGATTTTAGACTTGGATTTGCTAATTAACGGTATATCATCTACATATAGAAGCAAATAAATAGGAATATCTGAAATGGTAAAATAGAAACAATTATCATACTGACTCCTAATAAAGCTAATTTCTGAAACAAATCGGTCAAATTTCTTATACCATTGTCTAGGTGACTGTTTTAAGCCATACAATGATTTTTTTAATAAACAGACATGCTGAGGTTTATTTGAGTCAGTATATCTAACCAGTTGTACCATATATATTTGTTCTTCCAAGTCACCATGCAGGAAGACAGTCTTAATATCTAGTTGTTCGAGTTCTAAGTCAAAATGAACAGTAACATCTAGCATTAAACGAATAGGTTTAAACTTGACAACTGGGAAAAATATTTCATTGTAATCTATTCCCTCTCTTTGGGTAAAACCCTTTGCAACTAATCTTGCCTTATACTTAATTAGTTCAGAGGGTGACATACCCTCTTTTAATTTGTACAACCACTTACATTGAATTAATTTTTGATCCTTTGGTCTGGGAACAAGTTCCCAAGTCTTATTTGCAGCAAGAGATGCCATTTCTTCATTTATGGCTTGCTGCCATTTAACACTGTCTTGAGAGTTGATAGCCTTCTCAAAAGTAGAAGACTCACTATCCCTCAATTCATACCCAGCAGCCAGGGCACAGTAAACTAAATCTGAATATGCATATCTTGAGGGTGGTCTCAATACCCTTCTGCTCCTATCTCTAGCTAGTTGATAGTCACTAAGATTCTGTTGGGGAACACTAGTTTATTCCTCCTCAATCTCAGGGTTTCCTGTTTGTTCTTCTTGATCAGAATTTAGACCAGAGGTGTGGTCAGTGGAGGAAGACACATTTCCCAAATCTGGTTCACCTGTCGGAGCACCAGATGAGTTATTTCCCACAGCTGGTTGCTCCACTTGAATTTGAGTATCTTCTAAAATAGTACGATCATCTAGATTTCTATTAGCATCAGATATTTCTGTGTTTGTTATCTTACAAGGGAATTTAGATTCATTGAATATGACATCTCTATTAATAATTATCCTAACTCCACCTGAATGCCTATCCCACAATCTGTATCCCTTAGTACCTTCTTGATAGCCTACAAACACACATTTTTTGGATCTGGGTTCTAACTTTCCTTCAGATTGATGAGCATATGCCTCACAACTAAAAACTCTTAAGTATTCAAAGTTTACTTTCTTACCAGTCCATATTTCTTCAGGGCATTTAAAATTTAGAATTGTTGAAAGGCTTCTATTGATTAAATAAGATGCAGTTGACAGGGCCTCAGCCCAAAAGAATTTAGGCATTCCTGAGGTAAAGAGAAGGCACCTAACCTTTTCTAGTAAGGTCCTATTCATCCTTTCAGCAACCCCATTTTGTTGGGGTGTATTTCTAACGGTCTTATGCCTAAGAATGCCTTGTGAATTACAATTTGCATCAAATTCTCTATTACAGAATTCCAATCCATTTTCTGTTCTTAACACCTTAATCCTCTTATCAGTTTGGTTTTCTACTAAAGTTTTCCATGTTTTAAATTTTTCTAGTGTCTGATCCTTGGTTTTTAGTAGGAATACCCAAACTTTTCTAGTGTAATAATCTACAATAGAAATAAAATACCTGTTACCACCATGGGAGGGAACCTGGGATGGTCCCCACAAATCAGCATGCAGGTATTCTAGGCATACCTTCGCCAGGTGAGTCCCTTGACAAAAACTCAACTTGTGTTGCTTGCCTAGAATACATGGCTCATAGAAATCCAAGGTAGTCTTGGTTTTTCAGTGCCTGCAGGCCTTTCAGGCTCATGTGACCAAGTCTCAAGTGTCATATATTTGTCTCATCAGATTTTATAATGCAAGCAAAATGCATATTAACAGAAGGATGATAGCAACCATTTAAAATATACAAACCATATTTCTTAGAGCCATACATGATTAGATTATCACCTTTCAGAACATGCATAAAACCATTCTTTGCTTTATATAAGAAACCTAACTCATCAAGAGTGCCTAGAGATATTAAGTTTCTCTTTAAGTCTGGTACATACCTCACATCAGTTAGGATTCTCACTTTGTTATCATGTAGTTTTAAGGGTATATTACCAATTCCTTGTATACTACATGATTGATTATTTCCCATATAGACTACACCAGTTTCTTTTTTATTAAAGTTTTGAAACCATTCTCTATTAGGGCACATGTGAAAAGAACAACCGGAATTTATTACCCATTCATTTTCCATAGATGAGCTAGAGACAATAAGAACTTCAGCTAGACAGTTTGAACTACCTGCATTTACATTGGTGTTACCCCCTTGTTTCTGTTTCCTAATGAAATCATAACAATACTTTTTGATGTGTCCATCTTTTCCACAGTAGTAGCACTTCCATTTTGATTGTTTCTGTTTTCCCTTCTTATCATTTTTCTTTCCTTTAAACCCTGTTCCACTAGATTGATCACCATTTCCTATGTAATTCTTCTTATCACTTTTAGCTTACACAAACAGATTGTTACCAAATTTATTTATTGTATTAAGTTTTGGTTCTCTGGCTTTAATACCAGAGATTACAAGATCTAAACTAGGGACTATTTCAGTATAACGTAAAGCATATTTGACAACATCATATTCATCAGGCAAATAATTTAATAAAATCATGGCCTCACTAGTGTCTCCTAGTGCTTGGTTAGTACCTCTTAACAATAGAGCTAATCTAGTAAATTCATCTATATTTTCATCCATTGATTTAGAGGTATCAATTTTGAAGTTAAACAACATGCCTTTTAAATATACAAGATTAGGAGCAGTCATCACAGAAAATAAGGAATCAAGTTTATCCCAGAGATTTATAGGGTTGGATATACCATCTACCTTCCTTATAACGCTATCGCCGAGATGAAGAAATGTGAGGTTGTGGGCCTCCTCTCTGATCTCCACAGTGCGAGCAATCTGGTCTATAGACCATTTTTGATCATCTGCTTCCAGTGCAATCAGCACTTTGTGATGAGAAAGAAGGACTCTCATCTTCTTTTTCTAGCTATCGAAGTCTCATCTTCCATCAAATATTCCAATTTCAAATCGGGTGGATGACATCTTCACTTTGCACAAAGGTAACCTAGACCTCTAGATTTAGATTCTCTCAGCACACACCCACTGACTGAGAATCGAAGAAACCCTAGAGTCTCGGTTTACTTTACAAAGCAAAAACACAAAACACCCAAACGTAGAAATCAGCAAACCTGGATTTTGACTCAACCCCAGAGCACGATTTTTGAAATCGAGCTCTGATACCACTGTTGGACCGAGTGGAAGACTTAACAAGAACAGAAAATAAAATGGCTGATTTAGAACCCTAATATTTTCGGTAGAACAAAAAACTCGCTTAAGCAGCAGTATGCTAATCAAAACAAAACGAATAGGAAATAAAAGAAGAAGACACCAGAAATTTTACCGTGGTTCACCCAAAGGGTTACGTCCATATTGAGCTCAGTAAGAAAGAGCTCGCTGCACTATATCGAAAAGGGTTACAAGGATCAGAACTGTACATCAATGGTTCTTTTAACAAAAAGGCCTCACAGTCACCAAATACAGATTAGAAGCAAACCTAAGAACTAGAGATTACAACGAGAAAAGAATCTATACAAAACAAAAGATAGAGCTTACTCAAAGAACCCCACAACCGATTAATATCTCTTCTTTCTCTTCTTTCTGCGATATTTCTCGTCAATTTACCATCCCGAGGCACTGTTCCATTTATATGAGAGTTGAACGGCTGGGATTGAGATTGATAAAGGCAGCATTGATGGCCATTAGTTAATCGTAGAACACGATTAACAAAAAGGCAGAGAGGACAAGCATGAGGGGCATCGAGCAGAGCAAGGACAATCAAGAGGCACTGGATATCAGAGAATGAACCTTGATGGTTGCAAGATGGCCGTCCATCAGCCGTCCACGTGGACTGCCGAGGTTGCCTAAATTGCCCTCCAATCAAGATGGCAGCATTTTGATGCTTCACCCACAACAGAGTGAAAGGGTCAATCTAGTGTTAATGGACCATTGTGCATTGAATAAGTATCATCCAACCCCTCTATGAGGCTAGACTTCATAGGACTAGTTTGACACTATTAGATTCAAGCCAACTATGAATAACTCTAATGGGTATCAGTAATAGCACTAGCACTATCATTCTATTTTCGCTTAAACTCTGCTTAAACATGGCAGATTACCACCCAAATATCATATGAGATTGTTGATTGATGAGACTTTTACTTGCTAAAATGAAGTTCAGATGAATTAAGCACCTAGGAGTGGGTGGTTATTAAATATTTAGAAGTTTGTATTTTGAGAAGGTCACAATGTATCAGTTGGGATTCTAAGAATCATGTACTCCAAAGTCATGTCTACTACTTTTTAAGCCACAATTAGTGGAATGAAAAGAGAGAGGTAGATACAGGAAGTTTTCCCTCTAAAATTCAACAATTGTGTCGGGACCCACTTCATCTTAAGGGGTATCAGAAGGCTTTTCAACACAGTCAAATATGTCTTCTGCAAGTGGTTTTCGTTCACATCCTGTATTTGCAGAAGAAAATTATAATTACTGATCATTCAAGATGAAGGCGTTCTTGATGGCTCTTGATTTGTGGGAGTCAGTCGAAGTGGGGTTTGATGAAAGCTCTTTGGACGAGAATCCAACTGTGGCAGAAATCAAAGCCCACAAGGATGGATCTAAGAAAAACAATAAAGCACTTTTATTTATTCATGTTGCTGTGGCAGATAACATCTTTCCAAGGATTGTTGGAGCTAAAACAATAGAACTTGGTGTGGGAAAGAATACTTCCTTAGATTGTTTTTAACGTACACGACGGTCCTCCTTATAGAGGAAAAGAAAATACAACAATGGAGACAAATGATACAAAGGAAAGGAAAATTATACAATAAGGAAAACTATTTATACACTAATTAGGAAACATTCCTAAGATCAGATTAGGAAGGAATCCTATTCCGATTTTTTAGAACTTCTTAAGAAGAGTAGATCCATATATTCCATAACTTGTTGCATATTCTCATGATCGTCGTAATTCAACACTTACCCTCAAGTTGGAGAATAGATATCTGTCATTCCTAGCTTGCATATCAAATCCTCAAATCTCTTGACTGCTAGTTCTTTTGTGAATTCATTAGCTACTTGTTCCTTAGATGAAACATGAGGAATATAGATAAGTCCTACATCCAATTTTTCTTTTATAAGGTGTCGATTAATTTCGATGTGTTTTGTCTTGTCATGCTGAACATGATTGTGTGTAATACTTATGACTGATTTGTTGTCACAAAACAACCCAATTGCACCTTGAATTTTGATCCTCAAGTCCTCTAGGATGATCTTTAGCCACAACAATTCACATATACCAAGTGTCATTGCCCTAAATTCTGACTCTGCACTTGATTTGGCCACAATACTCTGTTTCTTGCTTTTTCCAAGACACTATGTTTCCACCTAAGAATACACAATACCCTGTGGTTGATCTCCTATCAGTAAGAGATCTAGCATAATCAGCATCAGTGAAGCCTCTAACATCCAATTCATTTCCTTTTCTGAACAATATTCCTTTCCTTAGGGTAGCTTTCAGGTAGCCAGAATTTTTATCATAGCCTGCATATGCTCCTTAGTTGGGCTATGCATAAATTGACTTATAAGACTAACAACAAAAGTAATATTCAGCCTGGTATGGGAGAGATATATTAAACGACCAGCCAACCATTGATATCTTCCCTTGTCAACTGGTTGACTACCAGGATTCTACCATAATTTGCAATTAGGTTCCACCAATATACTAGAACCCTTACCTCCAGTCAGCCCTGTTTTAGCTAACAAATCAAATATATATTTACGTTGAGATAGGAAAATCCTAGTCTTAGAGTAGGCCACTTCAATACCCAATAAATACTTGAGGATGCCAAGATCTTTAATATCTAATTCTTGAGCTAAATTCCCTTTGAGCACCTTTTGTTTTTCTTCATCATCTCTAGTGACAATTATATCACCCACATAGACTAGCAAAGCAGTAACCTTACATTTCCTTAAGTGTTTCATGAATAGGGTATGATCACTCGTACTTTGACTGTATCCCATAACCTTCATGGTCATAGAGAATTGGCCAAACTAGGCCCTTGGGGACTGCTTGAGTTCATAAAGGGTTTTCTTGAGTCTGCATACTTTCTCATCATCCTCTTCTTGAAATCTCGGAGGCAAATCCATGAGCACTTCTTCTTCCAATTCTCCATGTAAGAAAGCGTTCTTGACATTCAATTGCTGTAATTTCCATCCAAAAAAGGCTACCAATGAAATAAAAATCTTTACTGTTGCCATCTTTGCCACAGGGGCAAATGTCTCAAAATAGTCTATATCGTAGGATTGAGTATATCCTTTGGCCACCAACCTAAGTTTATATGTTTCCAATGTTCCATCAGCCTTGTATTTCATATTGAAAACCCACTTACATCCTACTAGCACAACCCCTTTTGGCCGAGACACAATTTCCCATGTCTGATTTTTCTTTAGAGCCCTTATCTCCTCCAGCATAGCTTGTTTCCAGTTTTGATCTCTTAAAGGTTCATTTAATGATTTAGGAATAACAATTGAATCTAAGGATGCTAGGAAGCCTTTGTGATAGCCGAAGATAGGACAAAAAAGTTAATCAAAGGATGCTCGGTATAGCTTTTGACCCCTTTTCTAAAGCAATAAGGAGGTCTAAATTATCATAAATTGGGTTAGATAGGTCTGAAGTGGAAGGCTGTATTAGTTCTTTTTTTGGAATGGAATATTGTATAAATTCCTTACCTTGACTAGGATCAGATGGTGGTGCTTGTTCAGGGTTTAGAACATGTTGTCTTCTTTTAAATACATAGAGAGATCTTTTAAATTTGACTAGAGGCTATAATTGTTGAGGGGCAGCTTGCTCACTACTATTGGAGGAGTTCATAAAAGTCTGAGATTGAGCAGGAGACTGCAATTATGCTTGCGTGGATGACCTGACAAGGTAGCTTGTGGCTGTGGAGCAGAGAGGGAGGCTAATTCTAAGATTGGAAACACACCCCTACAATAAGAATGGTCACCATTAACCAAATTCTTTCCCTTGGTGACCAGTTTTAGGTGAAGCAAAGAAAAAAGTGGACTCAACAAAGGTCACATCCTTGGATATATAAAATTTCTTTGTAAAGAGAGAATAACATTTGTACTCCTTTTGAGTAGGGAAATAGCCAAGGAAAACACACTTTAGAGCCTTAAGATCAAGCTTGTCTCGATGTTGTTTAGGAATATAAACAAAAGAGACGCAACCAAAGACCTTTAAGGGAAGAGGGGAATGCAAATTTAGGTCAGGAAAATAGGTAGACAAAGACTGAAAATGGGGTCTGATGGTTGAGGATTTTGGAGGGTACCCGATTTATCATGTACGTTGTTGTAAAGATAGCTTCACCCCATAAATTTTAGGAACATGGTGATGGTGGAGAAGTGTTCGAGCAACATTGAGAAGATGTCTCATCTTCCGTTTAGCCACTTCATTTTATTGTGGAGTGTCGACACAAGAAAACTCAAACAATCACTTATTATTGAAAAAAATGATGCAAGTTATTATTAAAGTAATCATTTGCATTTTCAGTTTAGAATTTCTAAATAAGGCAGTTAAATTGAGTTGAAATTAGCTTACAAAAATATGGCAGAATAGTACCAATAGCAGTTTTATCTTTTAGTAAAAAAATTATTGTCATTCGAGTACAATTATCAATAAAAGAAATAATTAACCATCGATTCCCATAATAATTTGGTATTTTAGAGGGTCCCTAAAGATTTGAATAAATCAAGGAAAAAGGCTTGAGAGACTTCTTATTACTAATGAGATAAAACACACGATGATGTTTAGAAATTACACATACATCGCATTGAAAAACACTGGGATCTAGAGACCTAAATAATGAAGGAAACATGGATTTTAAAAGAGGAAAATGAGGGTGACCAAGCCTGTAGTGCTGCAACCAAATGCGAGTAGTAGGATTATAAGTAAATTAAGAGGAACCAACAGCCTTGGAACAACCAATTTCCGATAGAACAACCTTCATTTTGTACCAAAAAATACAACCCGTGCTGTTCCCTAACAACACTAATCACCTTCCTCGTCTTCAAGGCCTGAAATTCACACATATTAGAAGAGAAAATTGCATGGAAATTCAAATCATGAGTGAGCTAATGAATAGAGACAAGGTTGGTGCATAGATTTGGCACATGTAGAACCTTTTGGAGTGTAATATTTGTGCCAAGGGTGATTGTACCTTGTCCTTTTATGGAAACTGAGGTTCCATTGGCAATGGTGATCTGTTTTGAAGTTACGATAGGCTCATAAGTGTTAAAAATAAACAGATCAGGGGTCATATGGTTAGTGGCTTCTGAATCAAGGATCTAAATGTTATTCTTATCAATTTTAGAGGCAGAAAAAGAAGCTGAATGTAAATAATTACCTTGTTAGACAAAAACACCATTTCCATCATGAATAGACTTAAGGAAAGCCTCAAGTTTATTGATTTCATCAACATCAAGTTGAGTAGGATCAAAACTAGAGGTTAGTTTTGTCTTACCAACTATGTCCTCCTTCTCATGCTCCTTGGTAGATATATAGGCCTGATTCTTTGATGCCATGTTTCTAGAGCCTCCCACCTTGCTTAGGACAACCTCTTTTCCATGAAGTTTGAAGCATATTTTTTGAGTGTGTCTAGGCTTCTTACAATATGTGCACCAAAGCCTCTCACCATTTTTAGCTTATGTTTTTCCAATTCTAAATCTTGTTTCTTCCTTTTTATTTGTGATCATGGCTTATCCTTTTGTCCCTATTTCATTAAGCATGATCCCTCTTCGATTTTCCTCACTCCTAATAATAGAAAAAATATTATTAAGAGAGGGTAGCTTCTCCCTACCAAGAATCTAAATTCTCACATGATCAAACTCATTATTGAGACAAACTAAAAACTCTACAGTCCAATCCCTTTCAAATATTCGGTTGAGAGTGACAACATTAGTGCTGCACACCATTTTTATCTCTTAATACTGGTCTAAGTCTAACCATAACCCATTTATCTTATTAAAGTACTTTGTGATGGTTAGAGAGACTTGACAAGTACTACTAATCTTTGTCTTGATGTCAAAGATTACTGAGCATCTTATACTTTAGAGTAGGTTTGTTTTATGGTGTCCCAAATCTCTTTAGCAGAAGCTAGAAACATATAATTTTTACTGACCTCAGGTTGCATGGCATTCCACATCCATGACATAATAAGGGAGTCCTTTATGTCTCATGTCAGAAAAGCTAGATTAGTAGCCTTTGGTGAAAGAGAGGTGAGGTGTCTAAGCTTTCATTAGCCTTTGAGAAAGGTTCTGACCAGCTGTGCCTATTGCAGATAGTTCCTACCATCCAAACGGTAGGAATGGTGCATCCCAGGTAGTTCTCCAATTTCGGTATTGACTCCGACTCCAGCACCAACATTGGTACTAGTCATCTGGTCCATCGGTGTTGACTTTCCAATTGTCATGCATAGTGTATCCTTTGAAAATTATGACAAGTTCACTTTAGAAATTGAGTGAATTGATATATGGCAATGAAGGCTTAAGGGAAAAACATGAGAGGAACAAGGGGTGAAGAACATAAAGGCGTGCAATGAAGGCACAGTTAGGGTTTAAGCACAAAGAGTGGCTCTGATACCATGTAGGAAAGAATAATTCCTTAGATTGTTTTGAATGTACACGACAATCCTCTTTATAGAGGAAAAGAAAATACAACAATAGAAACAAATGATACAAAGGAAAGGAAAGCTATACAATAAGAAAAACTATATATACACTAACTTGCTGCATATCCTCATGATTACTGTAATTCAACACTTGGAAATCCTCATTTGTCTCATATAACTCCTTGAGTTGTTCAAAACTCACAACTTTTATGCTCATTGTCATTAATAAGTCTGCTTAAAGCATCTGCCACTTTGTTTTACACTTTGACTTGTGCTTCAATTTAAAAAGGAATTTCTACAAAAATTGAGACCACTTAGCATGCATATCACTGTTGATTCTCTTTTGGCTATTCAAGTACTTCAAAGCTTCATGATTTGAGTACAGAACAAATTCTCGCCCAATTAGACAATGCTCCATTCCTTTCAAAGCTCGGATGATAGAATATAATTCTTTATTATATGTGCTCTACTTTCGCCTTACTTAACTTCTCACTGAAGTATGCTATAGGTCTCTTCTCTTGGGATAGGATTGCCCCTATCACATTCCACTTCAAACAAGTTGTTAGAATCTAACAGCGTTAATACTAGGGTAGTACACGACTTTTTCTTTTAATACAACAAAACTAGTGTTGACTTCCTCTCCCTAGTGAAATCTCCCCTTCTTCAAACACTTAGTTATGGGTGCTATGATGCTACCATAATTGTGTATAAAACGCCTATAGAAATTTGCCAACCCATAGAAACTTTGCACCTTTGGGACAATTTTCAGGGTTGCCCATTCTTGGATGGCTTGGATCTTTTCTTCATCTACTTGTATCCCTTCAGCATTGAAAATAAAGCCTAAGAATAAAAGTTTATTTGTCATGAAACTACACTTCTTCAGGTTCACATACAACTTATTCTCCTACAAGACTATTAGTACTTCCTTAAAGTGCGAGATGTGCTCTTCCTCAAATCAATTGTAAATTAGGATATCATCAAAATGCACAACCACAAATTTTCCAATAAAAGGTTTCAGTACTTAGTTCGTCAATCTCATGAAGATGCTTGGGGCATCACTAACTACTCAAACAACCATTTCTTAGTCTTAAAGGCATTTTTCCACTGATCTCCTAGTCTAATTCGAATTTGATGGTATCCACTCCTCAAGTCTAATTTTGAAAACCACTAAGTACCATGTAATTTGTTCAACATGTCATCCAGTCTCGAAATTGGGAACTTGTACTCAACTGCTATCTTGTTAATTCCTTGGATATCTATACACATCCTCCAACTTCTTTCTTTCTTTAAAGTTAACAATGATTGAATTGCATAAGGACTCATGCTCTCTTGAATATGGCCTTTTCTCAACAACTTTTCCACTTTCCCCTTCAAAATCTCACTTTCTTTTGGACTCTTTCAATAGTGGGGTAGGTTTGGCAAACTAGCATTAAGAATCAGATCAATATGATGCTAAATATCTCACATTGGTGGTACTCCATCAAGGAGGTCATTTGGCATTACTTCTCTAAATTTCTCCAACAATGCTTTCACCGATTCCGAATACTCGATTAGTTCCTACCATGTTCCATTAAACAAAACCTTTTTCACAATTGCTATATTCACCACCCTGGATTCTTTGATTGCTTCCTCCATCTTTTGCTCGAAATGGGCGATGGTAAGGAAGGTTCACCCCTTCACTTTAGAAGTTTTAGGATGAAATGATAGCAAAGTATATTTTACTCCTCCATTCTCGAGCCTATACACATTATTCCTCCCAGAATGTTGAGCATCCGCATCATACGGCCAAGGTCTACCCAACAACATATGACAAGCATCCATATCCACAATATCACAATAAACCTCATCATAATATTTGCCTACGGAAAAAGGTATCTTATAGCGTTTTGTCACGTGGACCTTCTCTACGACTTTAATCCACTCAATAGTATAAGGAGCAAGATATTTCTCAATTGGCAGCTGCAAGCTCTCCACTATCTATCTCTATATACTGTGCTCCTCGCTACCACTATTAATGATAACATTGAACACTCGATCTTTGATGGTACATTTGGTTCGGAATAATTGATGATGCTGGCTAGGATCTTCTGTCTTAGGTGCCAGCATTATTTATCGAGCCACATAGCTCGAAGCAATATCATCATGATCATCTTTGTACTCAATATCCTCTCTATTGGGGCTGCATATCTTGGTATCTTCTTCTTCTTCTTCACCATGTTCAACAATGTGGACTATCTTCCTTTGAGGACATTCATCCGATTGATGTTCTGGTTGGTCACACCTAAAACATTTTCTTGATGTAGGTTTGGCATAAGGGTTAAACCTTTTTTATGCCTCATTTGCTTCTAGGACCTTTTGCTTACCTGCAGGCTTATCCTCCTTATATTGGTTAGCACATACTTGATTTCCTTGGGATTGTGATGTACTATCTTTACCCGTTATTGCTTTGTACTAATAAACATATATCTTACGTGAATAATCAGTTTGCCCTTTTTCCTATAGCATCAACTCTGCCTTTAATGCCATATTCTTGGCCTTAACTAGAGTTCGTAGCATCTGTAACCTTATACAGTCTTTGAGGGCTGCTTTCAAAGCTTCTAGGTACCTAGCCATGTGTTGTTCCTCACTTTCTCTTAAGTCATTTCGCTCTGACAACCTCATAAATTTAGCGATATATTCATGAACAATTCATTGTCCCTGTTAACATCTTTGATATTTTTAGAACAAAATTTGATCATAATCAAGCAGAAGAAAATCTCTTTCTAATAATTGCTTCATTTGGAACCAAGTTCGAATTGGAGGTCTACCCTCTCTTTCCCTATGGTTGTACTTTCTATTCCACCATGTAGAAGCACCCAACTTTTAATCAACACACCACTAGGTTTATTCTCCTATCTTCAAGTATTTTCATGTATTCAAAGAATCTGTCAATTTCAACAATCTATTTTAGGAATTCTTCGATATTTAGATTTCCACTGAAGCATGGAATGTCACCTTCAACTTGAACTCATTTTTGTCCTTGTAAGCATTTCTTTGGTAACCTCGATTGTATTGATTATTCTTATGATAATCTCTAACAAGTTCTTCTAGGTCTTCATCTTCAGTATCTTTGTCATAGGCATGCTGCCTTCATTGATTTGTAGGACCAAGTCTATCGAAACGACCACTACGCGGACAAGCAACTTCATCTTCTACAAGTAGCAGCTCGTTTTCTTAATCTCTATTGGCACTCAAGGCTTAGGCGTCCAGGTGATTTTCCATCTCTTTGAAACGTCTCTCTAGGCATTGGAATAAGAGAACCATCATGTTCTCCATTGCCTTTGATGCTACCTCAAGATTTGAGGCCTCAGTTCCCCAATCATCTCCAAGGGAATCGCCACTGCCAACGTTGTCATCACCGACCATCAGACTAAATGAGCTTGTCTGCTCTAATACCAACTGATGCAGTGTAGGAAGCAATTTAATCAGTTTCATCTTGAAACTGAGGACAAAACCAAATTTAGGAGAAAAAATTTGATATTATTCAAAAGATGTTCTCTAAACTTATGATAAGAATATTTATACGCTAACCCTAAACCTTAATTAAGGAGGAAAAAGAAATCCTAGGGTGAGTTTGATTGCACATCTTTTTCATGGAAAATGACTAATTTTCACTCAAATTCTACCTTTTGAGGTGTTTGATTGGTCAAATTTTTCAGGTAAATTCTTTTCCCAGTAAGTTACGTGATGCCTATTTCCCACTTTTGTTGGAAAAGATTTTCTCATAGGGGGTTAGAATAAATTTTCTAGGGAAATGGAAAATTAGCCCAAGTCTTCATCCACTCTCTGCAAATCATTTGAAGATCATTCGAAGCCTCGATCTGATAGAGGAGAAGAAAAGTAGCTGGCGGTCGCGAGGAAGAAGAAAAGTGTGACCGACAGTCGTTAGGATAAAGAGGCAGCAATGGATTGAGCAAGAGAAAGGGAGATCGAACGAGAGGGCGAGCGAGAGGTAACGATCGAGGGGTTAATGGGGATGGCGACAGCGGCGGCCAGTGACAACGACGATGGTAGCAACAGGTGACAACGACTCTTTCATTCTCTTGCTGGGTGTATTTGAGTGTATGTATATTTGATTTATTTTTTGAATATTTTGTGTATGCATATTTGATTTATTTTTTAAATATTTTGTGTATGTATATTTGATTTATTTTTTAAATATGTATATATTTGATTATTTTATAATTGATTATTGATTTGTGTTTTTGGTTATTGATTATTTGTATGTGTGTATGTGATTATTTTCATGAAAAATAATGACAATTAAACACTAAAAGTTAAAAAAATATTATAATTTTTAGGTAGAAAATTAAGTCAATCAAATACCTTTAATTGACGTTTTTTTTTTAAATTTAATTAGAGACAATTCAATTACTTAAAAAATAATTTTCTTTCATGCAAATTTTATACTTGCAATCAAATGCATCCCTAGTTGAATTAGAAAAAAGAAAAAGAAAAGTCAAATTCTAATCAAATTCTGTCAGAAGTAAGAAACATAGAAAATCCTAAAACTGAAAGAGGTCATTGGGCGTCTTTCGGACTGGCTTTTGCTTGTCTATTTGGTCCAAATAGAAACTTTGCAAGATGATCCACGTTGGGTCATTAAATATTTAGAGGTTTTGTGTTTTGATATGGCCACAATTTATCAAGTGGGATTCAATGAAAAGTCATGTCTCCTGGTTTTTAAGCCACAATTAGACGGTAGATACAGGAAAATTATTATTATTGTTACAAAGTTCCCCTACAGAATTTTAACAGAAACATAAAACATTAAAACTCATGACTTTATAATTCCTGCTCGAACTTTTAACTCTGTTGAACTATCCACATCACATTGCCAGCATGACTCATGCTTCACAGCCCTTACCTTCATGTCTTAAAATTTCCCAAGGACCACTAATGGATACGTTGCACCCACCATTGCCGTTTGTGCAGACTAGGGACAAATTGGTACTGCAAAACCTACGCATCCATAAATATAAAAGAAGACCTTGATGATAGGGAGTGATCGCAACTACCAATTAAATGGCCACTGACTCATTGCCATGCCTTTACAACTAATATAGCACACCATAAAAAAGGCCCCCTGATTTGGACATAATCTATTGTCATACAAGGAATCCCCCCACCTTGATAAATCCAGCTTGACCCTAATCTCATATCAAAAGCATAAATACCCTTGCAATTGTAATCTCTAAACTCTATATAGACTAATAATAGTTTATCTAGATCTTGTTAGTTTGCACTATTAGTTATTTTTAAGTTTATCTTGTATTAAATTATAATTAAAATGTGACACAAATGGTGGTTGGGTGAACCCTAGATCCGTCGTGCATGAACCAACCTAATTTATTTTTAAGATTTGGGACAATGAACATTGTGAAATTGGTTAACCAATAATAATACCCTTATGTTATGACTTTTGAGTAGTGTGCCTAAATCAGCAGATTTCATTAAATATTCATGCTGACAAGCCCCAACACCAGTATTCTATGTTTGGCATTACCCTATTTAGGTAAATTTTGGGCCACCGTAGCCATATGAACAATAATAGTTCCTGAACCTGAGACAAACTAAATGGGTGTGACCCAAATTTGAATTATTTTTATTGGCTTGGCCATGGGCTATGGCTACCTACCATACTAATCTTTAATCATTTTTTATATGAGACAAATTTTTATTTTTTATTTTTTTATGCAGTATATCACCTAATCTCCATAACCCTAATTGATAGAGGAGTGCTACCCGTATTTTTTTTTTATTTTTTTCAAAAAAAATGAGATTCTTATGGAATACTTGGGCAGAAAATGCCATCAAAATAAAATAGAGTAGTATTTTTTTTGTAAATATAAACTAGGATGATGGGATTTTTTATTTCCTATGAATTAATATATATAAGACACATGATTGCATTTTTGTGGGATTTTTTACTTTTGCATTGAAATAGTAATTCTATTCGTACATATTAGCTTTTTAAGGGTTAAAGATTTATTATTTGTTCGGATATAAAAGTATGACACTACATCTTGTACTATCATATATATATTATTTTTTGTTTGTGAGCTGATCCACTTCTTTAGAAAGGGCACATAGACAATGAATACCCACCATTTTTCTCAAAAAGTAAATGACTTATTTCTCAAAAGCTTTCATTTTTCTTTCTCCGTCCTGTTTCTTCTTTGTACTTGTTTCTGTTTGATTGGGAAAAAGGATTAAAAAAGGACAAGAGAAAATATCCCTATCAACCTGAGCACCGAAAGTTGATCCGTGGGGTGATGGCTACTTTCCTCAACTTTTCATTTTCATTTTCATTTTCATTTTCCTTTTCTCATGAAAAGAAGTAAGAAAAACTGTAGCATGAATGAGCCCTTACCAAAATCTTCTGCCTTCTTCTTGTTTTGTTTTGTTTTTCATATTCACACAGCTTCATGTACTTCAAACTCTTCCTTCATAAGCAAAAACCTTCAAACATATGCCAAGAAAATGACACTTCCCATTTTCTTTCTTCTCCAGATTATGAGAGCTTCTAATCTTATATTGTCGCCATAGCATTCTGGTACTGCATCTACTCGCAGAACCTTCTTTGTGATTGAAATAGTAACAGTAACATCATTCCTTTTTGGATAGGTCATGAACTCAATTTGTGAAAACAGCCTTTTGATAAAAATAATTATAGAAATGTAAATAAGAACAACCCTAAACCTCTTCTGAACCTGGTAGAATAGAAAATTTCATGCACAAAAACTGTTTTAAAGAAGGTGAGGGGTATCATCAAGCGGGGAATATCCCTGTTTGATTAATTAAAAGGCCCTGCCATCGTCTTTTAAGAGTAGATGCACAACTCCAACCCGACGAGCAATAAAGATTGGTAGAATCCACATTAAAAAATAGCACATTCCCCACAACCCAAATTCCAACTTTTGGTGTTGGGAGCCCCCCACAGCACAGGTTCCAATTCCATCTCCTCAACCCACTAAGCAGCATCACTCCCAATGCAAGGAGATATTTAACAACTTGGAGCAGAGAAGAATGATGAAAATGAGAGAGAGAATCAAGCAAATCATCTGCGATTCTGCAGAATATAAGAATATAAGTATATGAACGTTACATCAATTCCCATAATCTCTTTCCATCTTCGTTACCCTCTACTTTTTTTGTGAGTAATAAAATACAAAGGAACAAGCCAGAACAGAACCAAATTCTGTAAGATAAGAGCTTTCATGGCTTATTCTAATAGACCCATCAGCGTCACTTTCATGCAAGTTTAGTAACGTTGAAGATGGGGAAAAACTTATAGTCCTAAATTTTGAAGTACTTACTGATAGAAATTGGGATTCCTTTGTTGAGGAGGGGAGACCCATTGATTTTTTATCCTTTCTAACTTAAGCTGCAATGATAAATTACAATATTAAAAATACTATTTTTCCTTTGAATACTTGAGCTCCTGTTCTTCCTTGCTTTCCTCCTGGTTACTGTCAAATTCCTCCAAATCGTAACCAACAAAACCCATAAATCAAAAATAGGTGGTTTTCCAGGAAAAATGTGAAAGAAGATTGCTTCTCATGCTCAAGATTTTACTGAGCCATGAGCTGATCAAGCTGCATTTGTTCCAGCCATGCACCCAAAACAGACTGATCAGTCGGTTCAATCAGGGAATTCAAATTTGAGTGTTCACTTGAGGATCCGGCGGCAACTGCAACGCCACCTAATGCGGGTGAAGCAGGCCTTTCCTTCATTTCTTGTGGAGATTCTTTGACGATGGATTGAACCCATGATAGATCAGGCTCTTCCCCACTGCTTCCATGCTCAAACGACGATGATCTGCGAAGTCTACCAATACCAAATTCGTCAGCGTTAATAGCCCAGTCTGGCTTTCCATTGGAGGATCCCCACTGTGACCATGAATCGCCGGGGGAGCCAAAAATGGCAGGAGAATTGGAGCAAAGATCACGAGAACTAAGACTGCGAAACTGTTGTGATCGATTATCACGTTGAGCATGCATGTGAATCCGAGAGCTCGCAGGTGAGATGGGCTCCACGCTACGCGGAGACATCCTCCCCGAAGATGAAACTCCAAAAGAGGCTTGCAAAAAGGGGTGATCAACAGTTTTTGGTGAGAAATTGGTATTGACTGGAAGCAACATGCTCTGCTGCTGCTGAAACTGATTGAGAACAGCTGACTTGTGCGTAGGGGAGAAACCAGCCGAAGCCGAAGCCGAAGCCGAAGCCAATGCCTGGTCGTTGGAGTACCGTGGAGAAGAGTTCTCTGCAGAAAAGAGATCTTCGAGGTTTGAATGGGTTAGGGTTTTTGAACGAGCAGATCGGTTCAAAGAATTACAACTAATGCATGGTTGAGAGAGACGGGAGAGTTCATTTAGGAGCTGCTGTTGGTGCAAATCACAACCTGGAAACGAATCTAAGTCCCCTGCTACAATGTCTCTTGCATTAAGAGATGATCGCAAGCGACTGGACTGAAAATTACTTCCCGGGAGATGCAACGCTGGGACATTCGGTTGGGGCCAACCCATGTTTGAAATGCCGCTGGCAGATGGAGACATGGGTGAAGTCAAAGGCGAGGGGGACATAACCGAGACAGAAGATGGCGAGACCGGTAGAAGGTTCGTGGCTGCAGCAAAATCCATGGCATTAGCAGCACCAGCACCAGCACCATTACCTGATGAGAATGGGGATGGCATAGCAGAACCAGTCGAGACATACAAGGGACGAAGTTCGTCTTGAGTGTGGGCAAAGAAGCATACTCTTCTATTGCAATTTGTGCCGTCCTTGCAGAGCCGGGTTCTGTATTGAGCCGGATGGAGCCAGCACTCAAAGACCCCGTGAGCATATTCACACATATCTCCTCTTCGACAAGCCCCTTTACGAAACTCAGGACAAGGAACACAGCTGTAGTGATATTTCCTAGGGTCCCTTCTTCGAGCATTTTCACCCGGATGAACAAATGGGCACTCGGTCCAATCATGAGAGTAGGCGCGAGAACAAGGCCTGACCTTAAATGAGAACATCCGGAACTCATCAGTTGAATAGATGCTATTCTTGATGTCCGGCAATGAGGGGTCAACAGGGTATTCTTTCTTCTCTGAAGCAGAAGAAACAGCAACAACATCAACCAACTTTGAACTTTTGGGAGAGGAAGCTGAGTGCGAAGATGGCGATGGCGATGGCGATGGGGATGGGGACGGAGAACTCGAATTGCGCTCGCCAACAGAGCCATTGGCTGCTAAAAGTTCCCGAAGAGTGAATTTCAGATCTTGGAGCGTTGGAGGCACTACAATAACATCAACAGGACGGCGATCATTGGCATCGACTATATCAGGATCAGCACCTGCTTCTAAGAGAAGTTTCACAACATCAACCACGTGCTTAGAACCACCCGATGCAGCACAGTGAAGGGCAGTGCTCTTGTCAAGGCCACATGCCCGATTGACATCGATACCAAGATCAGAGAATGAAAGAATCAGCCTAACGACATCGACACTACCATAGGTAGCAGAAAGCATTAGAGGAGTTCTATGCTCAAGAACCATCTGTTTTGAGCCCTTCTGCCGCCCGTACCATAACCCTATCTCATCGATAAGAGAAAGATTATGCTGAACACACTCTTTGAACCCCTCAACGTCATTGTTAGCGGCCAGTTCAAGCAAACTGGGGAAAGTACCTTCTGTTTCAACAGTCAGATTATTCATCACTACGATGATAAATTCAGAACCAAACCAGGTTTCAACCGCGCTTTCATTTGTCAAAACTCCAGCTGGACACAATAATGAAAGACTCAACCATCAGAAATAAAGCTTCAAGCAGATGTCAATCACAATCACAAGATATACAGATGATCAAACAATAAATAACAAAGAACAAACATGAAATGAAGTTAACAAAAAACCGATACGTTTCATCAAAATCGGGGAAGCTAAAATAAATGATATAGATATGTAATACCATAAATGGGCACCAATATTCCTAAAATGGTTGGAGAGTTGGGAGGTTATTAATGGAGAATATTTGAAGGAAGCTAACCTCTTAAATAGATTTGGACGAAGGGCCGAGCTAAAACAGTGCCCAAATTGGACAAAGGAAATAAGCATATCTAAATCGAATCTATACAAAATCTAAGGTTTCAAGAGACATCTGTATAGGATTCGAATATAAAACATAGGATAAGATTTTTTTTTTCTTTTGAATGCTAAATCAGCAACAAAGTCTAGATGCACGGAAAAGCAAGAAAAATTGATGGAATTCTAAACTGTTTGCGGAGAAACAAAATGGGAAAGTGCTACATTTAAACCCAGAAAACATTGAACCCAACCAAGGGCTTGAGCAAAAAGCTTTCCCTTTTCATTTTCCAGGAAATGGGAACAACATGAGGCAATCTTCAAGTTTCGCCACAATTTTTCTCGACAACCAAACATAGGGTAGAGAAAATCTGATTTTAAAGGCAGAAAAGGAAAGCTGCCAACCCAAGGAGGAAGTAAATTTAAGTCATCAATTGTAAGTAGATATGCTTCTATATAGTGGAGAGAAAATCAGATTTATCAAAAACAAATAATTGTTTTACAGGTTAAGAAACAATCAAAGACCAGATTCGAAAGAGAAAAACAAAAGGATAAAAGAAGTAATCAAAATCACAGTACACTATCATAAGTAAAATGATCGTACACATAGATGAGATGCAAGAGATTTATAAAAGAACATATAGCTACAATGCGAGAAAAAGTAAGAGAAAACACAGACGTCAGGAATCAGGACCAAAGCAGAGAGAGCGGGGGGGGGGGGGGGAAGGGAATGGAAGCAGAAGAGTTTTTACTTTCTGGGTGTGAGGGACGAGAACCATACCAGACGTTTCTTTTCATAGCAAAGCAAGAAAGGCTCCATCTTGGAGTAGAGAGAGATCCATGTAGAGCGAGGAGAGGAAGAGAAAGAAAGGGAAGGAAAGAAGGGAAGAAAATGATTGAGATGAATGAATGAGAACTAGAAAGTTGAGAGCTGACGGCAAAGCATATAGCTTCTTCTTCGTTCGCCATTACCTATGCAATCTCTTTCCCTCTACAAAAATAATATTTAGAATATGGGTTGTGGGTTGTGCGTTGGGTGTAATAAATATATTTTATTTTTATCATTGTCAATAAGTGTGTCTTCTTTTTAAATAATTTATATTTATTATATTTTATTTTTAATTTTTAAATAAGTTTAGTAATTAATTAAATATCTAAAAAATAAGTAAAATATTTTAAATTTTTTATTAAATTATTTGTTAAGAAATCATGCAATTTTTTTTTTAAAAATCATCAGATAAATTTAACAAATACAATAAAAAAAATTTATCTGAAATAATTTTTATATTTTAATTTTTTGATTTCTATCTAGATTAATAAATATATTATATTTTTAAATATTTTTATTAATTAATAAAATATTATAAAAATAATAAATTTATTATCAACTAATAAAATTATTTCATAATTAAAAATAAGATACAACAAATTTATAAAAATAAATTAGAATCATTCCACCATTACTTCCTAAGAATAAAAAACTCACTCTTTTATATTTTATTTTTTATTTTAATTGAAAAAAAAAAGCCCATCCAATAGCAGTTAGATGCGTAAATAACTTTTTTCAAAAATTCAGAAAAGGACATTGTGAAATAAATCATTAGTTCATAAATATATAAATATATATATAACAACAGATTTAGTGCGAATCCACGTGGCATTCACTTCTTAGTCATAACCGCCGATTGTTTAAAGTAATCCGACGGTCTGGTGAAGGATCCCCTGCGGTGTATAGACTTTGAATCCTCTGCGACTGGTGACGTGGCAAGAAACTAGTGGGGTCTCGGGTTGGCATGCATATAATTTATTTATTTATTTTATTATGAGTTTAGCTAACCGCTCACAAAACACTTGCATGCACTTTATTTTTAATATTTAAATATTTTTATTAATTAATAAATATTTTAAAATATAATATATTTATTATTAATTAATAAAAATATTTAATATTAAAAATAAAGTACATTAAATGTACCTTAACGAGTGTTAGTAAAACCCTTGTATTATTTAAGATATTGGGTAAATTGCAGGAAATATCCCCTAAAATTTAACAAAAATTGTAGAAAATACATACAGAAAACACTTTGCATGTTTTGACAGTAAAAACTTCTTCTTCGTTAGTTTGACGTATTCTTAAAAGTGATTTTTGATATTTTTTAAGTTAGTCATGATGTAATGTGTTAATAGAACAAAAAATTAAAGTAATATATTACATACTAGTTTTATAAAATGTACAAGAGTTACCCTTTTAGTATCATAAAATGTGCATAAGAGTATTCTTTTGATCTTAGTATTTTTCATATTTGCAAAACTTAACCCATTTTCACTATTTTTCTAGATTTCTCCCACTAGTTTTCATTAAGTGTTCATAAAAATATCTTAATACATATTAAAGTAATAGAATTGTTGCAAACAGTTTCACGTCCAAAAATTACATCTAAAATTTGCATTAGTTTTCTATTGTTATTAATTAATCAAAAATAAATATTTTCTATCATATCTTCTCATCAATTAATTCCTCAATTAATTAAAAATAAATATTATTTTTAAAAAATATGAATAGACAACCTAAACTATTAATTAAGTGATAAAAAATTGTCCATATTTTTTAATATTTTTAATATTTTGTTATTATTACATAAATTAAATTTCAATAGTATAAATCAAAATCTATATTTTCAATATTATTGTACACATTTTCCTGCAAAAAAAACTACCTTTAGTTTTTCTTTTTTTCAAGAAATAATATTCCTTATAGTTAAAAATGTGTTATTGAATTCATCTGAAAATGTGTTATGCAATATTCAGATCATGGACTGTTCGATTTTCGCGTATAAACTACTCTATTATTTGATATTGAAAATTAAAAAACGTGTATCAACAATAACCAATGGATTTTTCAATGTAATTAATTAATCAAAAATAAAGATTTTCTATCATATATTCTCATCAATTAATATCTCAATCAATCAAAAATATATATTATTTATGAGAAATATGAATAGATAACTTAAACTATTAATTAAGTCATAAAAAATTGTCCATATTTTTTAATATTTTCATTATTTTCAATGTTTTGTTATTATTGCATAAATTAAATTTCAATAGTATAAATCAAAATCCATATTTTATTATTGCACATAGCTTCTAACCAAAAAGCTGCCTTTAGTTTTTTTTTTCTTCTCAAGAAGTAATATTCCTTGCAATTAAAAATGTGTTATATATTAAATCTCTCTGAAAACGTGTTATACAATATTTAGATTCTAGATTGATCGATTTTTGTATATAGATTGTTCTATTATCTGATATTGAAAATTGAAAAGTGTGTATTAAGACACAAAGTCTTTATTCAAAGGATGTCATTGATTCCATCGGATTCAAGATTGTCGTTCAAGTTTCAGAGAAGACAAATTTTTTTATTTGTATCCTACACTATGACCATCAACAAAAGTCAGGGGCAATCATTGTTACATGTAGGACTTTATTTGAAGAAATCAGTATAGTCATTTATACGTAGTTGTATCAAAAATTACAAGCCAGAACGATTTAAAGATATTAATATGTGATAAGGAAGGAGAATAAACAAACTCAACTATAAATATGGTATTCAAATAAGTTTTTAAAAATTTGTAATATTTAATCTTATTATAAATTTCATTTCTTATGATATTTACAATTTAATATAACTAAATTGTGGTGTTTCTAATATTTATTGAAAGTTTATATATTTTTTATATCTCTGCTTGTGAATTTATTTTTTGTGCATTGCACGGGTGAAGAATTAGTTTCAAAATACAATTGTATTATATTCTTTGCCTTTTGCCCCTCATTTTCAACAAAAATAACAATTTGAATTTTCATCACATGATAGCTCAATCCTAAGTTACTTGAAATCCCAAGTTTGTCTTTCTAGGTCACTAAATTTATAGCATATCTTTTTATCAATTAAGATCCTACTCTAATCAACTTAAAGCACTTTCATTGCTAATAGTCAAAGTTTATTAAACAAACACTATCATTTTGTTGATCAAGATCTAATTTTAATCTTTGTTTAGAAATATCCAAACAATTTTTTTTTTAGTTATTTGTCATGAAAGTAAAATAGACATTATAAGCTTGCAATGGTGTTTTAAAAATTTATACATAATTATGTTGATATCATTAGGGTTGTTAGGGTTTTTAGACGACCACTTATTGAATGAGAATAATCACAACGTCTTACTAAAAGTCAATTCTTAGGGATAGCTTTTGCAATAAGTTTAAACCTCAAGGGTATTAGGCACAATTTTTCTTTTTTAGTATCTATTTTTTTTTAAAAAAAATTTCTCAACATTCATTTTATATATTATTTTGTTTAAAAAATATAACAACCAACTGAATTGAACTTATAACTTGTAAGTTAGAATAAAATAAGAATAATTTTACTATTACATCAAAACTAATTTTCATTTAAATTTTTTTTTTAAAAAAACTAAACCATAATTATTGAATGACAACCCTTTAAGATAAAATATTTACTTACTTTTTACTTAGATGTCATAAGACGAGCTATTGTTATTTAAGAAATGGTAAAATACACCAAACACTCAAGGTTACAATTTAATATTTTTGAGGTTAAAATATTGAAATAATTTAGCTCTTGTTATCAGCGTCGGCTCAAGCATATGGGGGGCCCTAGACGATAATTAACTTTGTGGCCCTCTAAAAAATAATAAAAAATATTAAAAATTTATTTTTCTTGTCTTTTGAGATGCAAAGTCATTAATTAAATTTTTATATTCTAATTTAGAAAGTAAATTTTTTTCAATTGATAATATAGCCAAATTACTTAATCTTTCTTGTGATATAATTGAACGTAAATAAGATTTTTTTAATTTTAGTTTTAAAAACTTCTTTCTGTTGAAATTACAGTAATAGAAATGATTAATAATATTCTATAAGCTATCTATGCATTTGAAAAAGAATTTACCTTTTTTATAAAATTTAGTATCGCAAGTGGTGTTTTAATTTCTATAATTATAATTTCTTTTAAAATTTATAATTCTGAAAATAAATCTAAACCATCAATATCAGATAGCTTATCATGTTTTAGAAAATTTTCAAGATTTAAACAATTTATCTTCAAATTATCATCATCAAACACTTTTAACTTTTCTACATTATAAAGAAAACTAAAATTATCTTCATAAATTTTAAATTGTTCAAATCTATTTTGAAGAGAAGAAATAGCGTGATCAACTAAATATGTAAAATAATTAATTCTAAAAGATTTTTCACTAGATAATTTAATTTCCTCATTTTCATTCTCATCAAATTGTTTCTTTCTTCTTATTGTACGTTTTTCACGAAACTTTGGTTTTATATTCATTTGCTCTGCAATCTCTTTAGTAGAAATCATAGAAGATTTAAAGTTAGTTTCTCTATAATTTTTAAAAAAAGCAATAAGACCTTTCAAGTGATCTATTGCAATAGTAATGTCCATATCTTTATTTTGTAAATATTTACTAACTGTATTAACAACAAACAACATATCATACCAAATAATCATATCTAACAAAAATTCAAAATTCTCAATATCATGTGTTACTAAAGAAATAGCTTCACTTTTTATTTTATGATCCTCAGTAGTTTCTGCTAATTGATATAAAACATCTCTTATTTGTAGAGCTTGAAATTTTATTGCTTTAACATTTTCAATACGACTTTTCCAACGTGTTTTTGATAATGGTTTAAGTGTCAAATATAAAACATGATCTTGTAAAATTTTTCATCTTTTTATAGAAGATGAAAATAATGTGTATACACGTTGTGTGACTTCAAAAAATGTCATACCATCAGCACATGAATTAACCATATCACAAAACACTAAATTAAGATTGTGACAACCATATGGTGTATAAAATGGTTTAGAATTTATATCTAATAATATTTTTTGTACATCTTGTTGTTTATCTTTCATATTAGATCCATTATCATATCCTTGTCCTCTTATATTATTTATATCAAGTTCAAAATTTTTTATTTTATTTGTGAGTACATTAAAAATATCTTGACTAGATGTATCATCCACTTTTAAAAAATCTACAAAATACTCTTCTTGTAACGACCCGTTAGTGGGTCCGGGTGTTATATTTTGCAATGAGGCATCCATGATTTGAGAATGATAAGTTTTGGTGATTATCATGTGTAATTGTAGGTTATTTCCAAGAAAATATGGAAAAAGTCAAATGTTTGACTTTAGTGAAGTGGAACCCGCTATATTCCTAGGTATGTGTCAAATTATCTCTTTGTAACTTGTGGTGTTTAGTCAATGTCTAATTTACCCTTGTATATTAAGGAGTTAGCTTATTAAATGAAAAAGAGCATTTTGGTAATCTAATAAAAAAGGTAAATATATATAGAGAGAGAATGGCTTTATTTTGCCCTAATTGAAGAAATCAAATTGGAGAAGGGAGAGGAGCCGAACGAGAGAGAGGGAAAGAAGACCCAAGGTGAGTAAGTTTTCCTCTTCCATTCTTTCTTGGATTTGAAGCCTCCAAGAGTGATTAATCAAGCTAAGATCTCTTCTCTTCCCCTTTTCTCTCATTTTTCTTCCATTTTGAGTGTAGGATCAAGTATATTGAAGAGAAAAATCATCTCAAGCAAGTCTAGCAAGGATGAGGAGTTCTAAAGGCAAGCTCTTCTCCTCTCAATCTCTTCTACACTCTTTGATCTTGGTAATTTGAGAATTTGGAGTTAAATACCTCTATGATTTGCAAAACCCAAACCCATGTAGATACCTATGTAGAAAGGATTGTAAATCTCCCTCAACCCTTAGTTATTTCACTTGAAGTGTCTTGGAACTTCAAATAGGGTCTCTTCCACCCTATAATCCATAGGGGTTGTGGTGGGATTTGAAGGAGAGTGGTTTATATAAGTGATTTTGGGTTTTTGGCATGTATTTGGGGATGATCGGGAGTTTTTCTTTGAGTTTGGTCGACCAAATGTCTTAATCGGTCAATAGATGGGTTGCTGAGGGTTCTGTTGGTCGACCAAGGGCTTAATCGGTTGACCAAATGGGTGTTTTGGTCACTGTTGGTCGACCGATTATTTCCATCGGTCGACCAACCTTTCACGTTTTTAGCCTACGCATGCCTCAGTGTTTCAAGCATAACTTTTAGTAGAAAACTCTGATTGACAAACCGTTTGAAGCGTTATAAACTAGACTCGATAGGCTTCGTTTTGGTATATAATTTAACCCATTTGGATAAAATTTGGTCAGTCCATTATTGTGAGCTTTGAAGGACTTGATTCTCCCTTCTGATTATTGTAGGAACGAAGCTAGGTTCCTAGGTTCTCGTTAGAGGTTCGTGTGGATGAAAGTTGAGCATGTGAATCCCTTTGTTTTAAGAATAATTATAGTTCTTTCTTATGCATATAAAGGCATGGGGTATGCATGGGGGAATTCTATTTGGCTTGAGTGCTTGCCACACGATCATGCTATTTATTTGCTAGTTGTTAAGCACAAGCATTTGCATTTGACGTGTGATTTACTAGTTGGGCGAGGCTTGGCGGGATGCTTGGCTTATGGGGCCTTTGTATCCTGTTCGGTCTACTACGCCACCCTTATGTGCTGCATTTGCATGAGTCTTGGCGCCGGTTTTGAGATACAGCTATACGGTGTCGGGCTTTCCCGGACCGAGTTATTAAGGACGCCTCGGTGTGCCTAGTTTTATTTTTGGACGCTGATGCATGCTAGCGAGTGTGGTCGCTCCCACTCGAGCGAGCTTTAGCTCGTAGTTTAGAGACAGTCTGCCTTCAGGGCAGTGGTAAGTTTGTATCAGAACTTGGGTGCCAGTGCATTCTTTATTTGGACCCCAAGATCCAGTATGTGAGCATTGTTATTTTTCAGTTGATACCTGCTTCATTTTATGAGCCTACATGACATGTTATGCATGAGTTTAGTTTGTTAAGTACTTGAGAGGCAAATGTATTCTTAGTGCCTATTCTTGTGCCTTCCTTTCTTATGAGCTTGCTGAGTCATTTGGACTCACCTTGTTTCCCTTTATTCCAGGTAAAGGCAAGGACCGGGTCATGGGCGAGTCTAGTGGTTCCCGACCTCTGGGTTAGACAGTGTACAGGGCCATGTAGACCTAGCAGTTGTCAGCCTGGGAGTTTCTTTTTGTCTATTTTGTCACTTCCAGTCTATAGTTTTCTTCAGTTTATTTGGGTCTGTATGGATTATATTTTATTTTTGTGGCTGGTGTGCCAGTGATGTATGTTATGCATGCCTGGGCTATGTAAGCCTAGAGATCACCTGTTGTATAGCAGATTGAGGTTTTGAGATGTATGCCAGGTTGGCAAGTTTCTCTTCTCAGTTTTCTTTTGATATTTATCAACGGCATGCATGACAGGTCATTTGAGATCAGGTTGCTTCTATTTTAGTAGAGCACCCACTCTAGTTCTTTAGGGACCTGGGCGGGGGTCTTACACTTCTATTTTTATTGGACTTGTTGAAATATCTACACATTTTAATATAAAAGACATTTATTCTTGATGACTTGCATCTGGGGTACAATCAAGTATAATTAAAAAATATTTTGATTCTTTTATTTTTTTAATAATGACATTTCTTATATCTAATGCTAAAATATTTATCAACTCATTTTGTATATTATGACTAAGGTAATAACTATGAATTTCTCCATTTTGTATGCGTCTAAGGTGTTCTTGTATTATTGGATCAAATTCAGCAATCGTTTCAATTGAACTAAAAAATTTTCATTATTATCTTGATAAATCTTCTCATTTGTACCACGAAATGCCAAATTATTTTTTGAAAGACTTTTTACAATAGCAATCATTCTTATTTATACATTATTCCAATGCTCTTTCTCTTTATTTATTTTCTCTTGTAAATGTTTATCAATTGTTTTATTTTCAACTAATCTTATTTCAGCATCAACCTAAGTATTCATATTTATAATATGCTCATTACTTGTTTCGTGACTTTTAAGTTTAGTATTAAGATTTTTCCAATCTCCACATCTTTCATTTGCTAATTGACCTATATTTGATTTCAAACTAAATAATTTACAATAATAACAAAATACTTTATCTAATTCTTTTGAATATACTAACCATTTTCTATCATGTTTTTCTCCATTTGATAAATTTTGAATGTAATGAATTGTAGAAAAGTGTCTAGAATTTTTATCTTTCGAAAAATTTAAAACATATCTAATTGGACATTTCTCAACTAATAAATCAATTAGTCTTGAGTCTAAATTTTTCCATTGTACTGGATTATAAATATTTGTAATAGTTGTTTCATTTTTATTCTCATCGATTATAACATCTTCTTCTAAATTTTCTTCATATTCTTCACTATTTTTTGGTGAATTTAAATTATTATCCTAAAAAATTTCTTCACAATTTTCATCTAATTTTTCATTTAAATCTTCATTTGATTTTTCTAACATTTGTTGTTTAGTATTAATAACAAATCTATCAAGTGTACCTTTTTGAGATTGAATTAATTCTTCTATTTTTCTTTTTTTCTTACATTTTTCAAATCCAGAATCATATTTTTTACCAGACATTTTTATTCAAACAATAATTAATTTAAACCCTTTAATATTATTTTTTTAAATAAAAATAATTTTAAAAAATACAAGAAAGTAGGAAGGGTAGCACCTGACTATGCTCTTTAAATGTATTTTTTGATGAAATAGCAATAAAACTTAATATTATTACCTACAAAAAAAAAATCAAAATGTACACCATTAAAAACTAATCATAATATTAAAATAAAAATAATAGAAAGAGAAATACAAAAATAAAATCAATTACCACATTGCTAAATTGTCAATATTTTGTATTCTGTAAGCTGTAGAAATTGTATACAGAGAGAGAGAGAGAGAGAGGTGGCCAAAAGGTTAAATGAAGCTCGCTCACGCTGAAACCTTTTATACTCTTAGGCCGTTGAAATTTCAACGGTTTAATTTCTTACTGTTGCCCCCAAATCCTAATCTCATAAGTGATAAATGATAGCTATATATATTCTGTAAATTTAGAAAAGCTAGCTATGTCAGCCAGCAGCCATGAGAAGACCGCAGCCCACACCTCTCTCTCTCTTTCACTCATACCACATGTCACTTAGACGTTAAAATGTCAACACACATTTATTGCTCTGCATCTTCACATTTACAGCATTTATTATTGTCGCGCTCTACTCTTCTCTCAGTTCTCTGCTTTGTAATTTTTACTTCTTGGGGCCCCTCTCTTTTAGGGGGCCCTAGGCATAGGCCTTACTAGCCTATGTCTTAAGCCAACCCTACTTGTTATTAGATAATGATTGTTAAAGTTTTTGAATCACACATACCTAAATTTACTCTTTCTTTCTCTGACCAAACTTCTCTACCCCTTTTTCTTATTTTATGTGATAATTTTCCCCAACTCTCATATTTTTCTCCATTCTCGCTATTGAAATAAAAAATAAAATAGAATAAAATATAAAAACACTTATTGGTGCCCCATTGCCATCCCCTCACCAATGTTCTCTTATTATTACTTTCAGGTAGAGATATTTGAAAAAGTATAAAAAGATAAGGATAAAATGATCATTTGATCTCATTTTTAACTATAAAAGGTGCTTGTTATAAATTCTAAAAAAGACGGGTAGTTTCTATAGTTGGAACTATCACAAGAGTATCAAGTGTACTTTACTCAAAAATAATAAAAAAATTACTTTAAAAGACAAACTCACATAGAATGGTAGTTTAGAAGTTTAATGGTAGGAGATTTTGAAAACATTTCATGAGTTTTGAGGTTGTGGATTTGATTCCTAGACTTCGAACATGATTATGTCCAAATTAAATAGTGATGGAATAAGGTTGAGCATGCCAATATATCTTTCTTGGGAACTGACAATGCAAAATCATACACGGGCACTTTCTCTGATTAACCCTTTCTTTGTGAGCTATTTAACTTGATATATAGTAAATTCTACACTATCTCTTGTGGACTCATTAGATTGGCAAGCTTGTTTGGAATCATAGAACTTAGAATAGTCAATTACATATAGGATATCTTGCATAGTTGGTAGTTTAGATAGATCTCATTATGTGGACTCATTAGATTGGCAAGGGTGGATGATTCTCTTTTGTTAGATATGAGCTCTAAAGATCAATTCTAGTGACACAAAGTGACTAGATTTTGGAATTCTTTAAATATTATTTAAATGGCAAGTTTATGTTTTTATTTAAATTACAATATGGTTTAAATTAAAAAAAAACATATATCCATTAGTATAATAAGGAGTGGATAACATTCTTAAGTGTTAAGAATACGAGTTACGGATAATCCACAATTCGTTATACTATAAACATGTTCCTGACAGTAGAATTCCTAATATGGATAATCGCAACTCGTAAAGGCTAGCACATCGTCTTCTTTCTTATTCAGTATGAGATACTGAAAGATAAGGTTGATGAGTCTTGTGCCATTCTGTATGAGGTATAGAAAGAAGATGAGTGGGGTGCTCGTTACAAGAACGAGTTCACTGAACGGGACTGTTAACATTAAATCATATGAGTTATTTCTCACGGGTCAATGATTTAATGTTAGCTGCGATTTTGCAACTAGTCCTTAGACCTGAGATGACATGGATATCTGTGTATTGGTGGATTAGGATATCAGCGATATTATGTAGTTGTTCTAATCAAGAATAATCATACGTATCTATGTGTCTGATTCAGTGATACATAAGGTATGTATGCATTAAACATGGAATCTATCACCTCGAGATTTATGAGGAAGATATCCTATGCAATCCAGTAATCACTTGACGATAAATCATTGACCGAGGTAATATGATAATAGAATTTGTTCCATAAAGGTTGTCATAATTAGTCAAGATTGATTTTGGATTTGGTCATATAACGAGATTAAGAGATTTGACCTGCTGACCATGATCTCATATCTTGTCGAGATATAGGATGATAGAAGGACCGTATTGTATGGTAACGTAGTAAAAGGTTCACAATACTCGTTTCACAATAAATTGGGTAATCATGATATATTGCTAGATGTCACACATGATTTACGGGAATTAATTGTTGATTATTCTCGTTGCCAATTTATTTGTGAACCCAGAAAGTCCCACAAAAAAAAAAATTACTTTCAAAGAGAAAATAAATAAATTAGTAATTTTATAATTACTAATAATAGTGCATTTATTTATTGTATAAATGAGACTAATTAAATAATTATATTATGGATACAATTATTTGATTATTGATTGGGTTGGGCCTTTTGCTAGTACATTAGACTTGGCCCAATGGCATTATTGGATTCAAATAAATTCTATTAGATTGGGGTTGGGCCAATTGCATTAAATGGAATGGATTTGAAAAGCCCAACCCATTTAATGGAGAATGGTTTTTTAATTAGAACTATAAATAGCTCCAAGCCCTTAATTTCTCTTATAAGATGCACTTGGATCATTTTTAAGAGTTGAGAGAATTTTAGAAGAATTGTTCTTGAATCCAAGGGGTAAGTTAGAAATTTTTGTGAAAAATTTCCTGTACTTATCTTTCTCTTTGATATTCTTAAATAGAAGTGATTTCGGGTGGACCGACTCGGCATCCTACACTTGGAGGATGATACGACGGGAAATTTAACGGTGAAATAAGATTTCATCCAAGAGGTATTTTTCGTTTATGCCTTCATTTTATTAAATCATAATTTCTGAAAAATGGGATACCTACAAACTAAATTTAATTTCTGCTGCGCATATGATAAGATCTATGTAACTCAACATCTTCAACAACAAAAATCAATCACATTATACTTAATTCTCAATTAGTCTTATTGAAGTTGAATTTTGATCAATGTGTCATCGTTTGATGGATTCATATGATAGGTTTTCAACATCACAACAACTAATGCAATTTTAGCCCTACCTTTGTTGAAGGAATATGTGTTCATGTAACCATCACAGAAAGCCCATTAGTCATATTGCCAAGGGTGACTTAATAACGAGTGGTGTGCTTTTATAGGAATTAGACTGTATTGATCCATTGAGCCCTCCCGTTACTTGGCATTTAGCCCGGTCTCCATGCTAGATCTTGGCCTAAGAACTCGGATAATGTTTCCATTTAATCCGAGATCCTTGTTCTAATAACGGATTCTATCAATCTCGAATAACTCACATGTTGATCCTTATCAACTCGTAATCTTCATGAAATCCAAGATCCTCAAGTATGATCCCTATCACGATTGTGCATCTCGGCCATTTATCCTTTCACGACAGTTGTCAACGCGCAAGGTACCTTCATCTCTATATAAACTAGTTTGATCACAGGCCAAGATATGTTCTTTCCAATCTTCACCAACACTCTGACATTCTAAATCGTCATTGACTTGAACCTTAGAGTGCTTGTAAGGGCCAGCCACCTCATGACGAAAATTGTCGAATCGAGACATTTCACCGCCATTGCAGCTAGTCCTACCAACCTCGTTAGGTCAGAAGGAACATGAATAATATCACACCAAACGTCACCTTGGTACTTCTTACTAATTGAGAATTGGATAAGATAACGATTATTGACCTTCACTTCATTATTTTTCCTCAATCATTATAGTTTATAAAAATGAGGATGGTATTTAGTTTGAAGCTTCAACTTTCTACCATATAATTAATGAGTATGTTTTGCAATTTCTACTTTTAATGGTAACATTACAAAGCTTTCCCGTTGTTATGCATCATGCGAGAAAGATATTGTGTCAAAGCCATTTTCATCTTCGGTGTGCATAGCACTAGGGTTGTTCATTATTTACTTCCCTTTTGACAAGTGAGATGATATATCAATTTTAAAAAACAATAGCAATGTGCAAAAATCCATGATATTTGATGCACTTTTTGGCAAGGGATGATTTGATCCCACTTTATTGTCATCTTTGAGAATTATCTTTGATGATTCTACTTTTGAGAACAAAACTTTGAGAATTAATTCCCTTGGTTGGTAGCATTCTCCCTGCACCTCGAGGATGTAGTTAGGGTTGTAATCGAGTCGAGCCTAATTTGACCTTAGGCTCAAGCTCAAGTCGAGCCTGGAAGTTGGGCTCAAGTTCGAGCTCAATTAACATAGTCTGACCTTAAGGCCAGGCTCGCCACCATGCTCAAGCTTGGTCGGCGGCAAGAGTGGAGGATGCGACAGTTGACAGTGAGAGGCGAGGTAGAGGCTAAAGTGGCAAGAGAGACGAAGTGACGATGAGAGATGCAAGGAAACAGGCTTTAGTGAAGGGTTTTTTTGTCTTTGAAGCCGGCGGAAGAGGCTTTAACGTTAAGAGGCTACAACGATGTGCTTTAGCTGTGAGTGGTGGCGATAACAGGCAGTGGCACTGCGAAAGGAAGGCGACGAAGGCAAACAGAAGAGGAAGAAGAAACTTTAGATTGTTGGAGAAGTGAAAGAGAGGAAAGAGAGAAAAAATGGGTTTGTTGGAAAATGTAATTATTATATGTCGAAGAAGGGAAATAGAGGTGTCAACGTTCGAAATTGGTCGACAGTGGTTTGTCAGCACGCACTGATAAAATGAATATAAATGCAAAGAAAAGAAACAAATAACACAAATAACAAACGATACACAAGAGAGTTTTTACGTGATTCAGTTAGAATAATGTATAGTCCACGACTGTTATCTGATAATTTCGACAGAGTAATAATATGTAATTGATCCTTCCTATACAATGGTTTTCGACCCCTATTTATAGAGTGAGGTGTTTACAATATGAATGACTTCTAAATATAGAAGAATAATATTACGGGGATAATATGTCCTTATCAGCTCCATAAAATCGGGAATAAATTCCACATTAGCAGGGATTTAGTTTGCTTCGGATATGGCAGGTGGACATCGCCTCTAATTATTATGCGGTCTTTTTGTTCTGCGAGCTGATCGGTTCGGCTAGCGAGCTAAAGGCATTGCTGGGAGCTCGCTTACTCTCGTGGTTTGAGCTTGTGTTTTAGTGATATGCAACCTTACTGAGATGTCCTCAACCTTATGTCCATTGGGCTTCGAAAGGTTGGGCTGGCCTACTCAGTTGAGTCCAGTTCATAAGAAGTGATTCAGAAATTACCCATAACAAGAGGAGATAGAGGAATGAGTTTATTAGGAGAGAGAATAAATGATATATATATATAATGATGGTATGTATGTATATGTATATATGTTAAATAATATATTTATAAAATTATGAATAAATTTATTAATGTATTTATAACTGAGTATTTTTTCACGAGTTAATCGCGAATTTCTAATCGAGCCTAGTCGAGAGCTTTTAATCAAGGTAGCTCGCGAGTTAATTAGTTGAGATTTATTGAGGTTAATCTCAATTTATTTATAAATCGAGATTCAAAATTAGACTTAAGTTTGACTCGTTTATTTTAACGAACAAACTTGAACAAAGTTTTTTCGAATTGAGCCCGAACGACTCACTTGCAACCCCAGATGTAGCAAAGTTTTTTTTTTCTTTTTTTTTTCAAGCTTTAAAGCTAGATGAATGACTTCGATTAATGTCTCATAGGTTGAAGTTGCATGACATTTGCAATATCAATGTGTAGCTTGTCAAAGCTCTCTCAAATACCCCTTCGAGATAGGAATACCCTTTCGACATAGGACATTCTCTTAAACTTAAACTATTTTTTTTCAAGAGAATTTTTTCAAAGGCTATCCAAAGAAAATCTTGCCGAGGGAATGTTCAACACTTGGAAGTAATTAAAATGTGAGTTTTTCAACCCATCTTATCCCAACTTTTGATCTTAGTTTAATCCCCTTTTTTTTTCTCTTTATTTCTTGAGATTCTCCTGCCAGATTGAAACATGCCTCTTCAATTTAATGGCCATGATTTTTAACTTAGCTTTTATCACCTTGAATATCTTCGAGCTCAGAAAAAATGCTTGACAATTTCGAGCCAATCAATCAAATGATCAAGTTGTAATCATCTCTCGGGAAATGGGAATATCAACCATGAACTTGATCACCAACTTCGGTTAATGGGATGTTGATGTTCCCAAGGTGCATCTCCATTAGTTGAATGGTCAACAAAGAGATTATCAACTTCTGTCTGTCTTACTAATTGAACTATTGTCATTAGAATTTTTATTCTAATTCGAATTGGCGACTCTTCAGATGCTTGCAATTGCAATTCTTCCACCTATTTCTTTAGCCAGCATTTTTTTTTTTGGTTGGCATCTTGGAGACTTTGTGGTAAGCGTATACAATAGCTTAAAACACCATAAAAGGTGCAGTGTGAGAGAAACAAAGCTCAACAATGGACTTTCCAGACCCAAAGTTAATGTTATGGCATGATGTTGACTAAGCACTAAATGCCATAGATGGTACAATAATTCCTTCTTCTTGTAAAAATTTAGCCAATCTAATAATTCTAATATTAAGGTTAAAAACATAGGCAGCATACCCAGATCATTAATATATATATATAAAACACCGGCGTTGTGAGAATTCTCAATTAAAGATTATATAAGGAAGACCTTGTATTGGTATTATTATTAAAACACACTTGCTCAATGGATGGATATTACATTAAGCACAAGTGCCTTCTATAGATATTTTCTGAGTGACAATTTAGTATATTTTTTATACAGAATTTCTTTAGAACTACTTAGTGGACTATATCATATTCATTTTCACACTTTGTTCTTACCTTTAAATAATTTATTTTTCAATCCGTCAGAGATCTTTGCTGATCGAGTAGGGATGAAATGTGTTGTCTTCTTATGGCATATTTTCATTTTTTTTTTCAAAACTAAGTAAAATGTTTTTAAATGTTAGATATACTAATATTATCTTCCACTCTACGAAACATACATAAATTAGCACTACAATTATACTAAATTTGTGTGTTATTACCCGTATTCAAAATTTTATTTAATTAAATTTAAAAAATAATAATTATGAGTTTTTATTAATACTTAAAAAGAAGGGGAAAAAAAAAGTCAGAGACATGCACATAAAGGGGGCACAATTTTCCTAATTGATAAATGCATGCACCTAGCTCCTCATAGATAAGGACATTGGGAGCTCTAATTTGAGTTTCTTGGCCTTGTATATGAATAGAATGTGACAAATGGGCATAACTTGGAAGCACAAGTACTTTAAAAATGAAGATTGCATTTTTTTTTGCTTTTTAATTTTTAGTTTTAAGTTTTAAATTTATTTTTAGTTTTCTGTTTTGATAATCCATTTTTATAAAATTGAAAATGCATTCTCTTTATCATTTTAAAAAATTATTTCTTAAAACAAAAAAATTAAAAAACGTGTTCTCTTTGAAATTTTAAAAATAATTTTTTAATAATATTTTATTTAATAAATTTAATTATTCAGTAAATTAGAAATATTTAATGTTAATATATTATTAAAAATATATATATTTTAAAGTTAATAAATTTTGTAATATTTTTTTTATTATAATAATAAAATATAAATAAATAAATAAATGTGTTTGAGTTTAGAGTTTATTTTGGATGAAAACACTCAAAATAATTTTTTGTTATTTTGAGTTTTCTTTATAATTTTTTTTATTTTTAAAAATATATTTTTAAAAATAATAAAAAAATATATTTTTATTATTTTAAAAAATTAAAAATAACTTAAAAATAGTAAAGAAAACGCAGCCGAAGTCTTCACAAAGAGGATACTTTGTTCCAAAAGGTGAAATCGCTCACCCCGGGCGCCCCCCACCCCCGGCCCGACAGGACGTGGGGGGGTTTAACCATGGTGACCCAGTTGGCTGCAGTGGCTAGACCCAGGCTCACCGCGCACAAGGAGCCCCTCTCACTTTGGAGAGAAGTTTACTCTCACACTGCCACTTGCGAGACTTGATCCCTGGTCCTTGTTCCAAACATTCACCACGGAAGGCACTTTGTGCCATCTTTCTTGACCAACTGAGCTGCCCATGCGGGCACAAAGAGGATACTTTGATTTGGTGGTAGGGCACTCTTATTGCGAATGTGACATTGTGATAGATAGGAGGGGGGGTTGGGCCGCCCTCAAATGAATTGGATGATTCCTCCCTTTCATGGGATGGGTTGGCACCATGCAAAGTCAGTCTCCCATCCCCGTCATGGCCACACACATCATTGGAAGATGCCTTCATTTTTTTATTGGAAAATTTGTGAAAGGACTCTTTCTTTTAAAAAAATTCAACATCTAGAAAACAATTTATAAATTTCACAACATCTTTCAACTCAACTCTGTGTCAATCAACCCTTTCATCTTTTTAGATGTATGCTTTATTAATATTTCCAATTGTATCCCCAACTTTAGCTATGTAGCAATCAGTTCTGTGATTGGGATATTTTGTACAAACAACCATATTTTATGTTATATAGCTTAGAAAATTCTAAGTTGACACCTTATGGAGTCTTAAATTAATTAACTAGATAAATGGTTACCCCTTAAAAGTTATTTGTGTCTATTTAAGTAGTAAATGATCGTAACATATTTGATGTTAACTGAATAAATTCCAATTTTTAAAGTTATCCATCCTCATATGAATACAAATTATTGTGAGATACTTTATGTTGAAGGATTACACCTTTTTAGTTTTAAAATTTTTTTACTACTAATTATATAGAAAACATTAGTCCAACCCTGTAACACGAGGAATCCTCATGTTACAAGTTACATGAATACTTGATGGGTCTAAATCAGTCCAAGGGCAGAAGAGCATCGCCATATTCACAACAAGAACCAGACAGCTTGGAAGACCACAGTAGCATGATCTTCTGCCCAAACCGTAAAAAGAACGAGGAAAATGAAACAGGAGAAGACACGAAGCGCGAAAAGGGGCAAGTCTTAAACCAATTTAACTAGCAAGAGGTTTAAGAACGCTTGAAACAACAACAACAACAACAAATACAATATAAAAATCTTAGGAAACAAACCAACCAAAACATTGAAATCATATGCCCAAAAAACTGGTGGAAGCTCCGGCGAGCAATTGGATCATTGAAGACATGGGTTGGGTGGTAAGAAAACATTCCGTTTCCAGTAAACTGCACACTAACATGGTATTGTTGGGGCATAAGGAAAATACCAAGCTGCCAATGTTCTCAATCAAAATCATCAGCAAGCAAGTTAGCAGAGCCTAAGCAAAGAAAAATTAAATTCCTGCTGTGCTCACAGATGTCAAATATCTCCTGTTACTGAATCTTCTTAGAGTTGAGGAGCTTTCTGGCAGCATCAGATTTTAAATTGCATCCAAATGAGGAAAGTTTGGACGCCAGATTATCTATCTCTTCTTCCTTTTTCTCGTAAACCAAGAAAGCAACAAATGCAATCGGAAGTCCTACGATAAGGAGAATACCATATTCAGGTCAAAGTTGCCAAAAAACCTGATGTCTATTTTCAAATATCATCATAGATTTCATGTGGACAAGATAAAATATACTAGATAATGTACGTGCATTTTCCCCCCAAGCAACAATACATTGCCGGGATTCTGCAAGTGCCGTGGAGAAGAAACGAAATGTCAAAATGATTCTTAATTTATAAAGGTAACCAGGACTGCTCAAAACAGTCCCTGAAAGAAGAGCAAGAGAGAACAAACCTATGATAAACAAATTCTGCAGTGATATGGCACCAAGGAAGCTGATAATCAATAGAGAGAAACCCACCTGTCCATCAGCACAGAACATAAATACACAAAAGAATTCAGTGCAATAGCTTCTAGGATTAAACCATCAGCACATTACAGAATGTATAAAAGAATTCAGTACAATAGCCTACACAACTAAAAGCGGCTACCTAGTTGTGTATATCGTACAAACCCTTGGTCAAAGGGCATTCACCTGACTGTTTGCAACAACTTTTTCTTTTTTCTATTTTTGTTTTCACCCAGAAGAGTACAGGAAAAATTGGGAGAGAGATCTGATTCTAGAATGATTCACGTTCTTTTGTCTGTTAATCTAAGAAGCATTTGAACTTCTAAGAGGTTGTGTTCCATTCTCAACCCCAAGACTTATCCTGATTCCTCAGAACATTCTTCAGCTTGTCATAACTGATCTGTAGATATTTATCTTTTAATACCTTAAGAAATTACATTCATAAACGGCTACCATCAAAGAGAATGAGCCTTTGTAGCAATGGTAAGGTTGCTTCTTTGTGACTAAAGATAACAAGTTTGAGTTGTGAAAATAGCTAAAAAAAAAAAATAAGGGTAAGACCGTGCACAACAAATGACTCTTCCCCAACCCTTGCAAAGTGTGGAACCTCATGCACTAGACATACGCTTTTTATCTTACAAAGTTACATTCATTTGCCAAAGGCATATCAGCTAGTCCGCAGAAAAAGCACCTAAATCATGCATTTAGTGGGATTTCTAATTTCATTTGGAAATTATATCCTTGTTTGTTTGGGCTGACAATGCATCGGTTTGATTATCAATCTTTTAATTGCTGTAAGAGATGGAGGTAACATCACGAGTAATGGTGATAATTTACACCATATGCCCCCATATTAAATGTTCCCCAAAGTGGACTTTATACAAACCATGTCCTAACATTTACCAAGTTCCCAATTAAATTGGTTATTCCAGCCTAGTGAGCATCTATACGTGGATCTATCTATTGTTATCCCCAACCTGAAGTCAAGACAAACAAACATTAGATGAACACAGCTCTCTCTCTCTCTCTCTCTCTCTCTCTCTCTCATAGCAGCCATATATGTGTATGTGTACATAACAGTTTGTTGAATGCAGTAGATACATACATGTCAAATAACATCTCAAAGGGGCAGTCACACAGGGTGCCCAAAATTTATATCTACCAAGTGAATTGTAATATGTATACATCTAGAGTAGAAGGGCAAGATGATGAAGGGGCAATGCCGGAGTCCAAGCTAGGAGAAGACGAAGGGGGCAGAGATTCTGATGAGGCAGAAATTGTATTGGGTGGAGCACACCCAATGAGAAAATGCTACACTCTAATCTTGCCCCAGAAAAATGTGTGCTATAGCCCTGTTGTGGGGAAGATGTCATCCAAACTGGATTACGTCTCTGGTATGCTTTTTTGAACTCAAACATGGATATGCAGGCCTGACAAAATAGTGGTAGGATCCTATCCCTACACTCTCTAAACAAATATAGCTTTTGGACAAGTGTCCATACTCCATACACATGTAGTCATCATCATTCGATTCTTCATTCTTGTTGATTTGTGCAACTTCTTCAACCAGATGCCATTTCCACAAGCAGTTGGGCAAGGTTTATAAAGCACATGCACCAACTTCAATTTTTCCAAGAATAATTCCATCTTCCCATTCCATCTTGGGTAAGTCTTTCCATCAAAAGCCTTTAGGTTAGAAAGAAGAGAAGAAATACTGCTGCCACATACAGACAAAGTCAAAGAGGAAACCATTTTCAAATTGTTAGAAAATAATGAAAATAACTCTCGAGACTTAGATGCACATAAATGCTTCTTGAAGAGGAGGAAACTATTTTCAAACTGTTAGCACTTTGGAGATAGAAAATAATGAAATTAACTATCAAGACTTATATGTGCATAAACGCTACTCAAAGATAGTTGAAAGCTCTTCTTTGAGTGAACAAAAAAACAAAGTCAGCACTATCTCTGGGATTCAACTAGGCCATGTCGGATGTGTCCATTCAAGGGAGTTGCTCATCGCTACTTGAATAAATGTAATTGTCATGTACTGCCTAACATTTGAAATTGTAATTTGAAAAGTAAGGGGGGAAAAGGGTGTAACCACGCGCACATGCTTGATGCAAGTGGTGTGAGTTAGTTAGGCTGCTCTTTTTTGGCAGGAACTCTCCCATTTGACTGTGGGGAGATCAATATAAATAAGGACTAATCTCGCCTGATGAAAAGCATGAATGAAAATCATTTCCAATTGGAATTCTCTCCCTCCAATTCTCTGCTCTCTCTCTCCCTCAAGTCTCTCGTTCCCTCTCATTTCTTCTTATCTCCCTCTCATTTATCTTTTCTAATTTTAAGAATTCTTGAGAATTCCATTGTTAGACCTCTAAGCTCTGACAATTTGGTATTAGAGCCAATCCTGGCCAACTCCGATCACGGTGAATTTAGACAGATGGGGAGGGTACGCGGATGAAGAACGTGGAAATGCAGCTGCAACAATTTGAATCCACAGTGACGGATCTGCAGGCAAGAGTGGATCAATTGGAGCTCAGATCCAATCGTACTCACGAGGCGACCATCTCCATCGATCATAAGCTGGATGGAGTGGTCACTCAGATCCGAGAGGAGGTCACTCACATTCGTGAAGAGGCAAGAGCATTGTTGTTAAAATCGCGAGTCAACTCGTACGAGTTTACGAGTCAAGAAGCATAAAACGAGTCAACTCGCTTGTAGGATCGAGTTTTATAGAATCGGACCTGAGTCTACAAGTTTATTGGGTCCGAGTTTACGATTTTACGAGTTTACTAAGTTTAGTCTTGCCCGCAATTTTGAGGTTAGAAACAAAAATCTTTTCGTCCCTAACCAACATATATATATATATATATATAATCGTTGTCAATCTCTTATTTTGGTTCTTTTACAAAACCTAAACAACGTTGTGCCTGTGTGCTTGCTACATTCGCTGCTTGTGTCTTTCTGCAAACCCTAATCCTTGTCGATCTTTTTTTGGCCTTTCTTCTTTGTTCGTTCACCTTGAAAGTTCGAAGAATCAAACCCAACCTAGGTATGTGAGTGAGTTGTGAGTGAGAGTGATTATGTTTTGCTAAGTCAGTAATCAAATGCTGTGTGTGCGTTATGCTGAGCTCTGTGTTACATCCAATTGATGTGCTAAGTAAGTGTGTTGTGCAGTTGTGCTTTTGTGTGTACATTCTCATTTGTGATGTTGTTATCTACACGTATAAATAAGTGCAGATTTAAAGAATTAATTTTAAATGTCACAATCAGATCATAGGTGGGTCTAATTTTATATTAAGATTGATGATTAGCAAGAAACAAATATACCTCTTTGGTATTGGTAACTTAATTAGTGTAATGACATAATGTAGAAGTTTAACAATATTTGTTGTTTTTATGACTTAGTATTTTTAGTTATTTTTAACAATGTTTGTTGATGACAGAGCTGGCCCAACAGAGTTGGGGGCCTTAGGCGAAAAAGTTTGTTGAGGCTTTTCAGTATTAATTTTTTTCATAAAAAAATAAATAATATATATTTTTTACATAAATATTTCATCATTTTATTAAATAAAAAAAGTTAAAATTCAATTAATTACAAAATATAATAATCTCTTAACGATAATCAATTTTCAACTAAAATATAATGTCTCAAAGATAAGAAAAAAAAGCCAAACAACTTACAACAATAAATAAAGAAAAACAAAACTAATTTTTCTTGAAAGTTTAAGAAGATCAGTGCAATCAAAAAATTATACATTCATGATTATCTTATAGAGAGAAACAAAATATAGCATTAAATTGATAGCATTAAAGGATAAAATTCACCAATAGCAACTTTTCATTCTACAAATATGTGTCGAATTATGTTCACCTTTATATAAAATAAATTTTTCTTACCTTTTGAGATGCAAAATTATTGATTAAATCTCCATAATCAAGTTTATCTAATAAATCATGGGTTTTATGGGGAAGACCACAACAACGGTTAAAAAATGGAAAATGGTAAGGGAAGTTAAAAAAATTTAAAATGTTTTATATTTAATTTTTAATAAAATATTAATTATTAAAAAAATAAAAAATATATATAAATATTACAAATTTCTAAAATATGGGGCCTTCTAATTTGGGGGGTCTAATGCCATGGCATAAATGGCTTAAGGGTAGGACCCACCCTGGTTGATGATGATGGTAATGTTTGTTGTTTGAAATTTTTATTATATATGGATAAATGATAAATTTAATATTTAGAAATTTCATATTATTTAGTATTTTTGAAATTGATAGATGAAATAATTTTGAAATAGGTACACCTATTTCATTTATAATAAGAAATATGTCATTATAAACATATATTTACATAAATTAAAGGGTATTTTTAATTTTCCGTAAAATCTTACAATTTTACGATCCAATTTTATGAACCCCCTTACGATCCCACTTGAAATCTCGATTTTAACAACCTTGGGTGGGAGTTCAAATCAAAGAGCAACTGCAAGGATTCATGGTTATGTTTGCTTGACAGCACTTGGTAAGACTATCCCTTGATTTCCCTCCTAGAGAAAGATCTGATTCGATTCTCCCAAGGCAAGGGGTGAATCATAAGAGACCGGAACCCTCTGAAATTGGGGATGATCTGATGGAAGGAGGAGAAAATGTGGTAGGGAGAAGGTAGGATGTAATAGGAGGGCATAACCACGGGGGGATTCCTATGCCAACACTGGATATCCTCATGTTTGATGGAAACACCCCTAGATGGTGGATTAGGAGATGTGAAAAAATGTTTGATTGGTATGGGATTCTGGAGCAACAGAGGGTGGCCTTAGCTGCGGCCTACCTCAATAATGCAGGGATTGGTACCAAGGATGATCCAAAGTGAATAAGGAATGTCAGTGGTTTGAATTTGCTGAAGAATTGTGTGAAAGATTTGGAGACAAGGGAATGACTGATGTGGTGGAGTTGTTCAACAAGATCCAACAAGGGTGATCAATGTTGGAATATCAGCGTAGGTTTGAAGAGTTAAAGGTGTTGATGCTCAACCATAACCCCGATCTAACAGAGGTTCACTTTGTCTCTAGTTTTGTAAGTGGATTGAATGAGGAATTAAGACCTATGGTGAAAGTTCTACAACCTAAAACTCTCAAGCATGTCGCGGAGAGTGCCATGTTACATGAGCTGACAGTGGAAGCATTAATGAAGAAGTAGAGGTTGATGAACAGGAGTGGGACACACAACGTGTTAACTCCTGTGGGGAACCAAGGAAGGGAAGTTATCAAAGGGATGCAGGGAGTGAGGAGCTTACCTCCACTGACTCCTAAAACACATGGGGACTAGTTAATGGAGCAAAGGAGGCAGGCTGGACTCTGCTTCAAGTGTGGGGATAGATATTTCCTCGGACACCAGTGCAAGAAGCAATTGCTTCTACTAGAAGGGGAGGAATAAAATGTAGAAGAAAAGGAAATGTTTGATGTGCCTGAAGGAGGAGAGAAAGACAACGGTGAAATTTCTTTGCATGCCTTGAGAGGGTTGGCCAACAATAAAATCATAAAAGTGGAAGAGAGTAAACTGATTATCCTCATAGATGAAGAGACTGCATGGTTGTTGAAGTGTTCCTTGATCAACACTCAACCCCTCACAATAACTGTGGCCACTGGGAACAAAGTGGTGAGCAAATCAACCTATGTAGGCTTCTGTTGGGAGATGCAAGGGGAGACCTTTGAGACAGATCTCAGGCTGTTGAAATTGGGGGGTTGTGATGTGGATTTGAGGGTAGATTGGATGAAGCATGTGAGTCCTATATGCTTCGATTTTAATAGGATGGAGGTGGCATTTGAGAAGGAAGGGAAGAGGATGACACTTGTGGGGAGCAAGGAAGTGGGAATGTGTAGGATGATTACTGGGAAACAACTGCAAAAGATCCTCAAGAAAAAGATGACTCGGGTGCCCAGCTCTTTCTATCCAAGCACTAGAAGAAGAAGAAGAGTAGAAAGAAAGGAGTGAACTGATGTTGGTTATCAGCAGTCCACCTCATAAGAAGTTGAAGGTAAATCAACTTGACCTACTCAATATACTCTTAGTTGAATATGAGGATCTCTTCAAGGAGCCCATAGCCTTACCCCTTCCCAGAACTCACAATCACTCCATCACCCTTAAACCTTAGTATGAACCCTTCAATGCCCGAGCCTATAGATACCCCCTAACCTAAAAAACAAAGATAGAGAGTTATATATATTTGCATCGAGTAAGCCCAAAGGGATTAGTGAAGTCAAGTCATAAGACTCCAAGCGACAGTTAGTTAGGTTTTCTAACAGTAACTAATGGCGTGAACTAACGATAATGTCTGTTATTGTCTTGTAATGTCCGCCCCTAATGTTTATAAATAGAAGTTGGGGCAGTGACTTAGGGGTATGATGAATGAGTGCAATTGTGAGAGAAAAGTCAAGTCTTTGATAGCCTCTGTAATCTTGGTGGTTTTTTGTACTCGTGAGAGACTGTTGTTGAACTGATTCATTCAAGATAGTAAAGAAGATTGCTCTCGAGTGTTTTAAGGCTAGATGTAGGATCATCAATCATTTGATGATCTAAACCAAGATAATTCTCTGTGTTATGTGGGTATTGTTTTTCTGTTCTTTGCATTTTAATTTTGTCTTACTACTTTCTTATTCTTTATCAATCATCCACACGTGTGTGTGTGTGTGTGTGTGTTCTATTAAGGCCAATTGAGTGCTTTCCAGTGCTCCCAAGATAACAGAGAGGATGGTCAAAGAAATGCTACAACACACTCTAATTCAACCCAGCCATGGCCCCTTTGCATCACCAGTGTTACTAGTAAAAAAAAAAGGGGGGGGGGGGGACATGGCATTTTTGCGTGAATTATCACCAGCTAAACGCCATGATAGTCAAAGATAAATTCCCAATTCCCCTCATTGAGGAACAGTTAGATGAATTGAGGAACGCCTCTATTTTTTCCAAACTTGACCTAAGAGTAGGCTATCACCAAATAAGGATGAGCCCCTAAGACATCCCAAAGACTGCATTTCACACCCACCAAGGCCATTACGAGTTCCTAGTAATGCCTTTCGGTCTTACCAACGCCCCAACCACCTTCAACTCTCTAATGAACCAAATTTTTGAGCCACACCTAAGGGATTTTATCCTTGTCTTCTTCGATGATATATTAATGTATAGCCACACTTTTGACCAACACTTAATCCACCTAAAGGCTACCTTTGAGATCCTCAAAGTCAACCAATTGTATATTAAGAGGTCAAAGTGCTTGTTTGCTCAAAGATAGGTGAAGTACTTAGGGTATATTATCTCTAACCAAGGGGTCAACATAGACCCTAAGAAAGTGGCAACTATGTAGTCATGGCCAAGACCTACCACCCTCAAAGCCTTGAGGGGATTCCTAGGTTTAACAAGGTACTACAGGAGGTTCGTGAGAAATTATGGGGTTACAAGTAAGCCACTTACACAATTGCTAAAAAAGGAGGGGTTTAAATGGGGGCCACAGGTTGAGGCAACCTTTGAATAGTTGAAGCAAGCCATGAGTGAGGCCCCAGTATTGGGACTTCTAGACTTCAACAAAACCTTTGTGATAGAGACGAACGCATGTGATAACGGAGTTGGGGTTGCTTTAATGCACGAAGGCAGACCTATAGCTTTCCTTAATCAGGCATTGGCTCCTAGACATGCAAAGTTGAGTATTATGAGAAGGAATTTGTGATTGTGCTCATGGCAATGGACAAGTGGAGACATTACATTGAAGGGAGCTAATTTGTAATCAAGACTGATCACCAAAGTTTGAAGTTTCTATCGCAACAAAAACTTCACACCCAACTACAGAAGAAAGGTATGGCTAAATTAATGGCCTTGATTATACCGTACAGTATAAGAAGGGGAAGGAAAATATTATGGCAGGTGCCTTATCCAGATGTCAAGAACAAGGGGAGACGAAAACTATTACTGCACTGATACCAGATCAGTACCAAGAGCTGGCTAACAGTTATGAATCAAATGAGTAGATCAAGGGACTTTTGGAGCAGTTGGTTTTGGATCCTAACAGCAAAAGAGGATGCACACTACAAAATGGGGTACTCAAGTACAAGGGGAGGATAGTAATTGGGGATTGCCCCATTGTTAAGGAGAAGATCCTCTAGACACTGCATGGATCTCCATTGGGAGGACATTCAGGGATTCAAAACATACCACAAGGTGAGACAACTTTTCTTTTGGCCTAGGTTGAAAGAAGCAGTGGTTAGGTTTATAATGGCTTGTGACACTTGCAAAAGGTGCAAGCATGAGATAGTGGCCCCTCCTAGGTTGTTGCAACCCCCTAGATATTTCGGAACAAGCATGGAAAGTGTCTCCATGGACTTTATTAAGGCCTTCCCAAATCAGAAGGTAAGGACTGTATACTTGTAGTGGTCGATAGGTTTTACGAAGTTTGCCAGCTTCCTAACCCTATCTCATCCTTACACCACCCAAGAGGTTGCTAGAGTGTTCCTTAATCAAGTCATCAAGTTGCATGGGGTTCCTAGAACTATCATTTCTGATCGGGATAAGGTGTTCACTAGCCTTTTTTGGCAAACACTACTAAAGTCTCTGGGGCCAAGGCATAGCATGTCCTTCGCTTACCATTTCCAAATGGATGGGCAAACGAAGAGAGTCAATCAATGCTTGGAGAATTACCTAAGGTGCTTGAGTTTCCAACAACCTAAGGTTTGGCATAAGTGGTTGGCTTTAGCCCAGCGGTGGTACAGTTCCAACCATCACAGCTCCATTTGGATGCCACCTTTTGAAGCCTTATTTGAGTACAAGCCCCCTTTACTACCCATGACCCAGGAGTTCACCAATGTGGTAGTAGTAGATGCCCACCTCCAACAAAGACAGGAGGTTCTCTAGCAGCTCAAACAAGATTTGGCCATGGCCCAGAATAGAATGAAGCAACAGGCAGATAAGGGTAGGAGTGACAGAATTTGCAGTGGGAGAGGTGTTGGTGCATGCAGAAGTATAGTGGTTTTAGAAAATAAAACTTTTGAGAAAGCCACAAATGTTGGATGATATTGGAGAGCTGCAACCTTTTCTTTTTAAATCTCATATAGGCTTCTCATTTCTTTTCTCTTTATATAGAGCCAAACAACCACAGAGGCTAATCAAAACATTTACAACAGTTTTGGAATACAAAAAGATTCCTAGAGAATTAATGCTATATAGGAAAACAAAAAGACTTTACTATAAAGCCTTTCTTAATATTTTAAATGCTTCTAGAAACCACTTTAGATGCTCCTTGATATGCTGAAAATCATAAATTATCTCACAAATTCCCCTCTTAATTTGTGATTTTCAATTGAGCTATGAATGTCTCGAACTTTTCTGAGCTGATCGCCTTGGTGAGCATGTCTACTAGCTGCTCATTTGTACTCACAAACTTCAGTTGAATTTCACCATTCTGTACTAAATCTCGAATGTAGTGATGTCTGAGTTCAATATGCTTAGTCCTAACATGAAAAACAGGATTTTTTGTCATAGCAATAGCAAACATATTATCACAACAAATTACCGTAGACACCTCTTGCTTCTGGCCTAGTTCAGCAAACAACTTTATTGCTTCTGTAGCTGAAATATACTCAGCCTCTGCTGACGATAATGCAATAGTTTGTTGCTTCCTTGAACTCCATGAAATAATGTTACTTCCCAAGAGAGACACAAAAGTTGAAGTGCTCTTTCTATCTTCCAAGGATCCTACCCAGTTACTATCTATGAATCCATTCAAAAAATACTCCAATTCTTTATTATACTTGAGTCCAAGTTTCCTGGTTCCATTAAGATATCTTATCACTCTTTTCGTTGCAGAATAATGCAACTTGCTCGGGCTACTCATGAATCTGGATAGCATACTTATGGCTTGCATAATATCTAGCCTAGTGTGGGTCAAATATAACAAGGAACCAATCAAACTTCTATATAACCCTTCATCTACCTTCTTGGACCCATCATCAACCTTCAGCTTCTCATTCAATGCCACAGGAGTGGATATAGATTTTGAATTCAGCATCTGAAACTTTCTCAGAATATCAAGGGTGTATTTTTCTTGGAAAATGAAAATTTTCCCTTTTTCTTGCTTCACCTGTATGCCAAGAAAATACTTCATAACACCCAAGTCAGTCATTTCGAATTCATGCATCATTGACTGCTTAAAATTAGCAAGAAACTTCAGGTTATTTCCCATGTAGATCAGATTATCTACATATAAACATATCACCATAAAATTCTGTCCACTCCATTTCACATAAAGTGATGGCTCATTCGGACTTCTATGGAAACCACTTTGCTGAAAATAGGAATATATCCTGTTGTTCCAAGCTCTAGGAGCTTGTTTAAGGCCATATAAAGCCTTCCTCAACCTGTAAACTTTTTCTTCTTTACCCTTCAGCTCATAGCCTGGAGGCTGCTCCACAAAGACTTCCTCTTCAAGATCCCCATTAAAGAAGGCCGACTTCACATCCAGCTGATAAACCTGCAACTCTAATTGGGCTGCTATGGCCAGCACCATTCTGATAGTTTACCTTCTGATAGTTTCAATGCGTGCCACTGGTGCAAAAGTTTCATTAAAATTCACCCCGGGCTGCTGGACATACCCTTTTGCAACAAGCCTTGCTTTATTTTTCTGCATGCTTCCATCTTCATTATACTTGATCTTAAAGGCCCATTCCAAGCCAATCACTTCCTTTCCTTTAGGAAGGTCAACCAGCTCCCATGTTTTATTCTTTTCTATTATTGCAATCTCTTCATCCATTGCCTTCAGCTACTTGTCTTCTTTTACTGCTTCTTCGAATTTCTGTGCCTCACAAGAAAAAAAGAGCAAATTCTGCATTTTCATTGTCTGAATAACTCCTGAAATCACCATACCTTTCAAGAGGTCTTCTAATTCTACCTAATCTTCTTAAATTAGGGGCTGGACATGAAGATTCTGCTGAACTTATGGCTCCAGAACCTGAAACCTGTCTTCCAAAAGTACTTACAGCTTTTGTATTTGCTGGATTTTGTGTCTGGTCTGCCTCTTCAGCCTTTGTACTTTCTGCAGGACCAGAGTCAGTCACTTTAATTGAGTTTTGAGAGCTGGAACTCCATTGCCACACTGCCATTTCATCAAATATAACATCTCTTGCAACAATCAACTTGTTAGTTTGGGGATTTAACAATCTATATCCCATGGATTCATCACTATATCCAACAAATATCAACTTTTCTCCTTTTTCATCAAACTTATCCTTGTTAGGAGATTTATTCAGAGAATAAGCAGGGCAGCCAAATACTTTCAAATTATTTACATTTGGTTTTCTCCCACTCCATGCTTCATATGGAGTTTTATTCCGGACTGATTTTGTAGGGGAACGATTCAAGATATAAGCTGTTATGTGCACAGCTTCAGCCCATAAGCTGTTAGGCAGTCCTTTCCTTTTAGCATGCTTCTAGCCATCTCCATGATTGTTCTATTCCTTCTTCCAGCGACTCCATTCTGTTATGGGCTGTAACTTACTGTAAGCAGCCTTTGTATCCCCGCTTTCCTGCAATATTCCATGAATGGGTGGTATATGAACTCACCCCCCCCCCCCAATCAGTCCTCAAAGTTTATTTTATATCCACTTTGCCTTTCTACAAGAGCCTTAAACTCAAGAAATACAGAAAAGGCATCTGATTTTGCATGGATAAAATAAACCCAAATCATCTGAGTATAATCATCAACAAACAACAAGAAATATTTTTTATTACCAAGAGAGGGGTTCTTGTTGGGCCGAATATATCAGCATGTACTAACTCCAGCGGTGCTTTGGCTCTTCATGCTGTTTTTGGAAATGGAAGATGATGCATTTTCCCAAAAATATAGCCTTCACATACATGATCTTTCTGCTCAATTCGGGGAAGTCCCTCCACCATCTCCTTTTGCAGCAAAAGCTGAAGTCCCCTCTGATGTAGGTGTCCATACCGCAAGTGCCAAAGTAGGGATTCCTCAATGGTTTCTCCCTTGAGAGCCATGTCATTAGAATATGACATTGCAAGTGGAAAAACCTTGTTTTTGGTCATTTCAATTTTTGCCATGACCATATTCTTCTTCTTGTCAATGACCTTGCACTCATTGTTATCAAAATGAATTTGATAACCATTTTGAACAAGCTGTCCAACACTTAAGAGATTGTGAGGCAAATTTGGAACATAAAGTAGGTTAGAATTTGTATTAGTATAGCTGTTAGATTTCTGTAAAGGGCTGATCTGATAGTTAGGAAATGTTTATATTCTTATGTTTTATGTGTTTAGAATATATCGGAAATAAGTTTTAGATTATTTCCGCTTAAAGCCTTGTATTTCCTTTATTTGCATGTCAGTCCTTTTAAGTTGTAACCGCCTCTATCCTTTATAAATAGAGGCAAACAAGTTCTGTTAAGCAGAGAGAGAGAATCCTCTATTGTATTCGCACATAGGAGTTAGAGAATTGAGAGAGAGCTAGTGCTCGATCCTTGTTTTCTTGTGAGAGGCTATTGTCTATCAGCCTTAAGTGTGTGCGAGGAAGAGATCAGGAGGAAGAAGCTGTATTCTTGATTCTCAAATAGTGGATTCTGCCGGCATCATCTGGCAGTCTGAATGTAGGGCAATTTCTTGCCTGAACGAGGATAAGTTTGCTTGTTCTTCTATTGTTTTTGCTTGCTGTTATGTTATGTTTTACATTTCTTTTGTTTCTATCTCTATCGGGTAAGAGTTTGGGTGTGAGAGAGGGTTTAATTGTGTGAGGAATTAGATCCTAAACTCAACAATTTGGTATCAGAGCCTAGGATTTCACATAATTTCTTTCAAGATTCATCCAAGAACCCGTTAGATCGGCCTTAGAAACCTTCAAGAAATGGCAATGTCCGGTTCCGCATCTAGATATGATATTGAAAAATTCAATGGCACAAACAATTTTTCTTTATGGAAAATCAAGATGCAAGCTCTCCTCGGAAATCTAGGATTAAAGGAGGCGTTAAGAGAGGAACCGAGGGATAAAGAAAAGATAGGGGAAAGTGCTAAAACCCTCTCGGCAAAACAGAAAGCAGACATAGAAGAGAAGGCTTTTAATACTTTAATCCTTAGTTTAGGAGATAAGGTATTAAGGGAAGTGTCAAAAATGACCACTGCTTTAGAAATCTGGAAGAGATTGGAAAATCTGTACTTAACAAAAACCTTGTCTAGCAGGTTATATCTAAAGACTAAATTCTTTACATTTAAGATGAAAGAAAAACAAAAGCTGCAAGACCATACAGATGAATTTAATAAACTATGCCTAGACCTAGAAAACATCAATGTCAAATATGATGATGAAGATAGGGCATTAGTTTTATTACATTCTCTGCCTCGGTCCTATGAGTATTTTGTTGATATCCTGCAGCATGACAGAGATAAATTGTCTTTAGAAGATGTTATAGGAGCCCTAAATTCAAAAGATTTAAGGTATAACCAAGAAGAAAGACCCCCAAGTGGAGATGTTCTGACTGCAAGAGCTAGGGGTACTAAAAAGGATTCCAAAGGGAAAAATAAACCTAGATCTAAGTCTAAGAATGGGAGGGGTCCAGTCAAGTGCTATCACTGCCAAGAAGAAGGGCATTTTAAGAGAGATTGTCCAAAAAGGAAGAAAGATTTCAAGGATAAAAAATCCTCGGATGGTGGATTTTCAGTGTGTGAGTTTGGGTATGATAGTTCTGATGCTTTAACAGTATCTCAAGATTCAGTAAAAGACATGTGGATCCTGGATTCAGGCTGCTCGTTCCACATGTCACCCAATAAACACTAGTTTGAAAATTTTCAGCAAACTGATGGGGGAAAGGTGCTTCTTGGAAATGACTATGAGTGTAAGGTCCTAGGTATTGGAGATATTAGGCTTAGAATGCCAAACAACACCTACTGGACCCTTCAAGGGGTAAGATATATCCCAGAGTTAAAAAGAAATTTAATCTCTCTAGGAGCTTTAACCAAATCAGGTCATAGTTTTAGAGGAGAGGGAGAATTTCTTAAGGTATTTCGAGGTTCCCTAGTATGCATGAAGGCAAGTCAGCAGAATGGAATATATATTCTGCACACATCTGCTGTAGGAGGGGAAGCAGCTGTGACCAGTAATAAGGATGTCTCAATCTTGCGATTATGGCATTTTAGGATGGCTCACATTAGTGAGCTTGGCCTTAAGGAATTGGCAAACCAAGGGATTTTACAAGGAAACCAAGTGGCAGGTTTAGATAAGTGTGAATCATGTATCTATGGAAAGACGACTTAAGGTAAAATTCAATAAAACTGCCATTCACTCTTCTAAGGGTCCTCTAGATTACATTCATAGTGACTTATGGGGGCCAACCCAAACTGTTACTTATGGTGGAGCTAGGTATTTTTTGTCCATAATAGATAATTTTTCTAGAATGGTATGGATTTATTTTTGAAAACAAAAGAGCATACTTTTGAGGCATTTAAAACATGGAAGACCATGATAGAAAATCAAAAGGGAAGGAAGATAAAGACCATCAGGACTGACAATGGTCTTGAATTCTGCAACAAGGAGTTCACTGATCTATGCAAAGGAAGTGGGATAGTTAGGCATTTGACTGCCCCAGGAAACCCTAGGCAAAATGGGCTTGCCGAGAGGATGAATAGAACTCTATTAGAGAGAGTTAGGTGTATGTTGTTTCATGCAAACCTCTCAAAGGCATTTTGGGGAGAAGCAGTAAATACCACAACATATGTGTTAAATAGATCCCCCTTAGCTGCAATAGAATTTAAAACTCCATATGAAAAATGAACAGGTCACAAACCTAGCCTAAAACACCTAAGGGTATTTGGGTGCATATCATATGCTCATGTAAAATAAGGAAAGCTGGACCCTAGGGCTCAAAAATGCATTTTTATAGGATATCCAACTGGGGTAAAAGGGTACAAACTATGAAGTCTAGAACCTGAAAACCAAAAGATATTAATTACTAGGGATGTCATCTTTGATGAGAATTCAGTAGCTAAGGGTCTGCATGATAATAGTAGAAATGAGCCATCATCTACAATAGAGAATGTAGATATAGGATGGCAAGAAGATTCACCAAGGGCAGAAACACCTAGCTCTCAAAACCAGGACTTGGATCATCAGGTAGACCTAGAAGAACCCATAGTTGACCAAGACTTTGACCCTTATGGAGAAAGAAAAGAGGGCTCAGATGCAGAAGATGAGCCTGACTAGCAAAGATATAATGTTGCTAGGGATAGGCAAAAAAGACAATCAAAACCCCCTAAGAGATATGGCTTTGCAGACCTGGTTTCATATGCTCTTACAAGCGCATCAGAGGTTGCAGGAGATGAACCTCAAACTTATGAGGAAGCAATAGCCTCTAAGGACTCAAGTAAGTGGATTGAGGCTATGGAATCAGAAATAAACTCCCTAAAGAAAAATCAAACCTTGACCTTAGTTGATAGACCTAAGAAGCAGAGAATAGTGGGCTGTAAATGGCTTTATAAAATAAAGGAAGGAGTAGGGAGCGAGCCCAAGCCTAGATATAAAGCTAGGCTGGTTGCAAGAGGGTTTACTCAGGTTGAGGGAATTGACTATAATGAGGTTTTTTCCCCTGTTGTAAGGCACACCTCAATAAGAATGCTTTTAGCCATAACCGCTCACATGGATTTGTGCTTAGAACAAATGGATGTTACCACTGCTTTCTTACATGGAGAATTAGATGAAAAGATTCTCATGAAGCAGCCAAAGGGGTTCAAATCTAAAGGGAAAATAGAGCAAGTATGCCTTCTTAGGAAATCCCTATATGGACTTAAACAATCTCCACGCCAATGGTATAAAAGATTTGATACTTTTATGATTGAACATGGTTTTGTAAGAAGTTCATATGATTGCTATGTATATTTTAAGAAAATATCCAACAGCATTTTCTTATACCTCCTATTATATGTTGATTGCAAGCCAATCAAGGGAAGAAATCCAGCAGTTAAAACTGGAATTAAAAACATCATTTGAAATGAAAGATATAGGAGAAGCAAGAAAGATATTGGGAATTGAAATTAAGAGGGATAGAAAGGATAGAACCCTAGGTCTATCGCAAGAGAATTACTTAAGGAAATTAATTCAAAGGTTTGGTATGGCTGAAACAAAGGCTGTCAGCACTCCGTTTGCTCAGCACTTTAAGCTTTCAGCAAGTCAATCTCCTATAAATAAGGATGATAAGGCAGAAATGAGGAATGTCCCATACTCCAGTGTGGTAGGACGCTTGATGTATAGCATGGTCTGTACTCGGCCAGATCTTGCTCATGCCATGAGTGTAGTCAGCCGATTTATGGCAAATCCTAAAAGTCCCATTGGAGTGCTGTCAAGTGGATGTTTAAATACCTAAAAGGATCATTAGGTATTGGTTTAGTTTATGGTGGAGCAGGGAAAGAATTAGAAGCTAAGATCCTAGGATACTCCGATGCAGATTATGTAGCAGATCAAGATAGGAGGAGGTCAACCACTGGCTATGTATTCAAGGTTTGGAATGCCACAGTTAGCTGGAAGGCTGGGCTACAACATGTTGTAACTTTATCCACTACTGAGGCAGAATATATTGCCCTAGCAGAGGCAATAAAGGAGGCCATATGGTTGAAAGGGCTTCTGGGGGAATTGCTGGGTAGAGAGATAGATACAACCCTAAGATGTGATAGCCAAAGTGCCATTCACCTAGCTAAAAACCAAGCTCATCATGAACGCACAAAACATATTGATGTTCGTTTGCATTTTATTAGGGAAATTCTTGACAGGAAACTTCTGAAGCTGGAAAAGGCTGCAGGGGAGGAAAACGCAGCAGATATGTTCACCAAGGCTGTCCCAGCAGCCAAGATGAAGCACTGCATGGAGCTACTTAATGTAGCTTGAAGGAGTCTAAGCTTTTAAGCTTAGGAGGAAGCCAAAAGATGGAAGAAAGGGAAGCTGTAGCAGAATCTGGAAGTTGTTTGAAGTCTTAAAGCTAAACTAATCAAATTGGTGGAGAAATTGTTAGAATTTGTATTAGTATAGCTGTTAGATTTCTGTAAAGGGTTGATCTGATAGTTAGGAAATGTTTATATTCTTATGTTTTATGTGTTTAGAATCTATCGGAAATAAGCTTTAGATTATTTCCGCTTAAAGCCTTGTATTTCCTTTATTTGCATGTCAGTCCTTTTAAGTTGTAACCGCCTCTATCCTTTATAAATAGAGGCGGACAGGTTCTGTTAAGCAGAGAGAGAGAATCCTCTATTGTATTCGCACATAGGAGTTAGAGAATTGAGAGAGAGCTAGTGCTCGGTTCTTGTTTTCTTGTGAGAGGCTATTGTCTATCAGCCTTAAGTGTGTGCGAGGAAGAGATTAGGAGGAAGAAGCTGTATTCTTGATTCTCAAATAGTGGATTCTGCCGGCATCATCTGGCAGTCTAGATGTAGGGCAATTTCTTGCCTGAACCAGGATAAGTTTGCTTGTTCTTCTATTGTTTTTGCTTGCTGTTATGTTATGTTTTACATTTCTTTTGTTTCTATCTCTATTGGGTAAGAGTTTGGGTGTGAGAGAGGGTTTAATTGTGTGAGGAATTAGATCCTAAACTCAACAAAGTACATCATGAATATACCTTTTCTCTCCCGCTCTAGTATGGACAGCAATGACTCCTTTGCCCTTAATTCTTTCTGCCTTGCCATCTCCTAGGATGACAGAATTTAAGATGCTCTCATCAATCTCCACAAAGAGCTCCTTGTTCCCTGTCATGTGATTACTGCACCCGCTATCTAGGAACCATACTTTGTCCTCCTTGCTTTATGTACTTAAACAGGTGTAAAAAACATGTTTTTCATTATTCTCCTTAGAGAAATTGGCGTCAAATTTCTCAACGTTTTGATGCCAGCAATCCCTTTGAGAGTGGTTAGGGATTCGGCACTTTTTACATTTGTGGTAACAATCAGCAGCTACATGATTGGTCTTCTTGCAAATGATGCAATAAGGGCCTTGGTTGTTCTGTTTTTTAGGCTGAAAGCCTCTTCCACGGCCTCTACCTTGACTTTCTAGGACTCTTCCCTGTGGAAATTGGCTTCCATTCTTCTCTTGATCCTTCCTTTTTAGATTCACCTTGGATTGAAAAGCCTACTCCAAGGACTGACTTGAAGACTTCTTGATCCTTTCTTCATGTGCTTCCAAAGAACCACTAAGATCAAACATAGTGATCTTTGATAAGTCCTTGGATTCTTCGATGGCAGCTGCTACATGATCAAATTTAGGAGGTAAACTCCTAAGAATCTTCTCCACAACGTTCTTTTTGTCTATCTGATCTCCATAGCCTCTTATTTGATTCACAATCTTAGAAACCGTTGAAAAGAACTCCTTTATTGATTCAGAATCCTTCATGGATAAAGTGTCAAAACTTTTCCAAAGTGACTGCAGCCTTATGGAAACAACCTTGCTGTTACCTTGGAACTCCTTCTTCAATGTTTCCCAAGCAACTTTGGCCTTTGTGATACTGTAGATGCAAGGGTAGATGGACTTGCTTACGCCTTGATGTAGATATCTCAAGGCTAGGCCGTTCTTCTTTGTATTCTTCTTGTATTGGGTTTGATTCTCTATAGTCCACGCTGTATTTGAGCCTACAGTTGGTGGTTTTTCATAATCCTCTTCAATCAATTCCCACAAATCTTGAGAGATGAAAAAGAACATAATTTGATCACTCCAATATCTATAGTTTTCCCCCTTAAAGATGGGAACTTGGCTTTGAGAGTAGGAGAACATAGTGCTTGATGCAAATGGAGGATTTGAGGCCATTTTGAAACTAGAACTGGGATGTTGGCTCTGATACCAAAATTGTTGGTGTATGCGGAAGTATAGTGGTTTTAGAAAATAAAACTTTTGAGAGAGCCACAAATGTTGGATGATATTGGAGAGCTGCACCCTTTTTTTTTTCTAAATCTCATATAGGCTTCTCATTTCTTTTCTCTTTATATAGAGCCAAACAACCATAAAAGTTAATCAAGGCATTTACAGCAGTTTTGGAATACAAAAAGATTCCTAGAGAATTAGTGCTATAAATGCTATATTGGAAAACAAAAAGACTCTACTATAAAGCCTTTCTTAATACTTTAAATGTTGTATATTTAAATGCTTCTAGAAACCACTTTAGATGCTCCTTGATATACTGAAAATCATAAATTATCTCACAAGAGGAAGTTTACCTAAAGCTTAAGACCTTCACAGATTAAGACAATGACAAATGAGCAAGTGACCAAGCTAAGCCCGAGATACTACGGGTCATTTCCCATCGCAGCCAAATTGGGTGAGGTGGCCTATAAGCTTCAATTATCGGAGGATTCTCAAATTCACCCAATGTTTCACGTATCTCTACTAAAGAAGTATGTGGAGGGTCAGCCTGTAAGTGTCCTAGCCTACCTGAGGGTAATCGGAGCATGGAGCTTGAGGCAGAGCTAGCAGCTATTCTGGATAAAAGGGTCATCTACCAACAAGGAGCTTCCATAACCCAAGTGCTAGTGAAATGAACCCATCTTCACATAGATGACAACATTTATGAGTACCTTCCAAATTTGCTCAGATAGTTCCCTAGGGCAACTAGTTTACTTTGTATTTCTTGAGGACAAGAAATTCCTCAAGGGGAGGGTAATTATCATATACAGCCTAACAATTGAAATTGTAATTCAAAAAATAAGGGGGGAAAAGGGTGTAACCACACGCACATGCTTGATGCAAGTGACGTGAGTTTGTTAGGCTGCTTTGTTTTGGCGGGAACTCTCCCATTTGATTGTCGAGAGATCAGTATAAATAAGCACTGATCTCACCCGATGAAAGACATGAATGAAAATCATTTCCAATTGGAATTCTCTCCCTTCAATTCTCTACTCTCTCTCTCCCTCAATTCTCTCATTCCCTCTCATTTCTCTTCTCTAATTCTAAGAATTCTTAAGGAATTCTTGAGAATTCCATTGTCAGACCTCTAAACTTTGACGATAATCACCTCATATTGATGCCTCAAAGTTGAAAATAAGATATAGTAAAGTAGGAGGCTTACTTCTCTCAATACAATGTCATTTGAGAGACAACTCAAATACCCTTTTATGGAGATCCAAAAGTAAGCCAAGAGACAAACATTTTCTTGGAATTCATACAAGATAGATGAATTTAAAGTTTGCAAAATATATCTACATAAGTATAGCAAAATACATATACCAAAAAAAAAAAATATAGAAAGCAAACAAAATGAATTCATTTATTGGAAATTGAAAATCCATTTGAAGGAACATTAGAAATGGGTGCTTCACAAATAAAATTTTAGTAAAAAATTAGAGAGGTATCTTCAGCTCATCTTTCCAAACTTTTTCACTTAAAGAATTTTAAACCAAAAATCCCTATTTGTTCACTATAATGCTATTGAAATGGAAATTAGTGTTTTTTTTTCACTCTTCTTTTTCAATATGTATGTAGAATGAGGAAACAAATCTCTTTTTCAGTATAAGACTAAGACAAGTGACATAAAAGATGAAGAAGGCCACTTATAAAACCATATGCTTTGTTGTCATATTCCCAATGTGTTTGTATGCGATATTGATATCATAGGTGTGCCACATGTCCATACCCATGCTTCTTAGTTTTCAGTCATCATTTTGGTTTCAGTAGTAGGACTCATTCAAACAAAACAACAGAACAATTGAGGAACCATGGAGTTGATTGCTTGGCCCTATTCATTAAGCTTGGTCCTAGTAATCCTTTTATACTCCATTAATATCAATACCGATATAGATGAAAGAGAAGACAAATCCAGAAAATTCTATTTTCTTCTTATAAAGTCCTCTAATCCATAGGCCTCAAGTTGAAAATAAATGGTCGGGGTAAGGTAATCATTGTCAACAGTTTATATGAAAAGAACAAGCAAGCAAAGGTGAAAGAAAAGACCAAGGTTTTCCACCAAAAAAGTATGGGAAGACTGCATACAAAAATGACCCTCCCCTGACCCTTGCAAAGTGAAGACTCACATGCAATGGGGGCGCCTTTTGCTGATATCCTTTAAACTAGTAGTGCTGCAATGCCATTAAAACCATTACCACACATACGCTGGTTGAGAGGAAACTTCAGTCTTCTGGCTAGCTGGTCAACACTATTGATGTTTTCCTCCACTGCTCCATATATGTTTAAGGGGGCATCTCTAGTTTCCATCTAAAACCTCAACAAGATAGAATGAGAATGAGATCGAATGAGATTGAATTGTAGGGAACAGGGATTATGGCATATGAATCAATAAGATAGAATTTAACAATTCCATGGTTCCAACTCTAACAGCACTTCTCTTGCCTCAATTGCAAGCTCTCTCTACTCTTTTTCAAATTGATGAGAGCTATATGATCCATTTCTTGTCCACCCCATATTCGACAAAACAGGCATCTGAAATCCCATTTTCATCCCTTAAACATCAGCTACACTGGTCACCCCTGGGTTGCCATGTGATGGCTCACCCGTGTCAACTTTTATCCATTCATGTGGAGTATAAGAAAGTCAATGAATTTGCACCCTCCTCCCAGATGTTATTTGTACCAAAATCTCATTGATGCACTGCTGCTTACATTAGTCAACAACTGAATTCCCCATGAGGGGGAGAGCTACCACTTCAAAGCATCTCCTTAATTTCCTTCTCCTTTGACCAATTATCCAATAGACTTCTACACATCCATAATAAATTACTCAAGGCATATTTTCTTCACCTTCCTCTTTTTCTTGTCTACAGTTTAAAACTCCACTCACACTCATTTTTCCTAACAGTGGTGATAATTCTTCTAACTCTGCCTGGGGATATTATCCATTGCCGGTCTCAAGCCCGGATAAAGGAAGAGGGTTGTGTTTGGTAGCCGACAGCCAACGTAAAACTTAGTCAGATTCAAAACATGAACTCTAGACAAATTATGAAAAATCATTTAGGTGTGGGCGTAACCCTTCATAGCGACGCGCTACACTGCCCGCGTGTAGTGTCAAGTGAGTTAGGGCCGCTGCATCGGCGTTCGGATGCAATGAAAAATGAGCAAAGGTCCCCGCATTTGCTTGAACGGATGTGGGTAAAGAAGCTAGTCCAAAATCAAAATCAAAATCAAAACCAAAATAAAAAAACAAAATTAAAATCAAAAACAAAATCAAATTCAAAGTCAAGCCCAAAAACAAAATCATAGATTAAGGATTGGGTCATAGAACATAGGAACATTAACAGGCAAAGCTATGGAAGTGGTAGATGTGATGATTAGGAGAAATATTAATATTATATGCCTTCAAGAGACGAGATGGGTAGGGAAAAAAGCAAAAACTTTATTAAAAACTGGATATAAAATATGGTACACAGGAAATGATCGAGCAAAAAATGAAGTGGGGATTATTATGGATAAAAGCTTAGTAGATGAGGTAGTGGATGTAAAGAGAATAGGGGATAGGATTATTATGGTGAATGTTAGTTTAGGAAGAATGACTATGAATATCTTTAGTACATATGCACTACAAGCAGGGTTAGGTGAAGAGATAAAAGCAAAATTTTAGGAGGACCTAGAGGGACTCATACAAATAATACCAAGAGGAGAGAAAGTGATTATAGGAGGTGACTTAAATGGGCACGTGTGTAGAGATGGAAACAACTATAGAGAGGTACATGGAGGATATGGATTCGGGGAAATTAATAATGAGAGTAAGTCTATTCTAGATTTTGCTATGGCAAATGGGCTCATCATAACTAATACTAGGTTAAAAAAACGGGACGAACACTAAATCACATATAAAAATGTCACATCAAACACCAAAATAGATTACTTTCTCATAAGACAAGAGGATCGGTTGTGTTGTAGGGATTGTAAGGTGATACCGGGAGAGTGTTTGACTACTCAACATAGACTTCTAGTACTTGACGTCCAAGTAAGAAATTGGAAGAGAATAAATCGCATAAAAAAAAATTCCAAGAATCAGGTGGTGGGATTTAAAAGGGGAGAAACAACTAATCTTCAAAGAAAAATTAATGGGTAGAAAGGAATGGAATGGAAAAGGACATACAAACCAAATGTGGAGAGAAATGGCTAATGCCCTGAGAAGCATGGCAAAGGTAGTCCTTGGAGAGACAAATGGTAGAGCCCCAAACCTTAAGAAGTCTTGGTGGTGGAATAAAGAGGTACAATTGAAAATTAAAAATAAGAAAATTTGCTATAAGGTTGTATATCAGTGCAACAATGACAAAAATAAAAAAAATTATAAAGAACCAAAAAAGGCAGCAAAAAGAGCTGTTAGTGAAGCAAGGTCAAAAGCATATGAGAATCTATATAAACGACTTGATACAAAATATGGAGAAAAAGATATATATATAAATTAGCTAAAACAAGAAAAAGAAAAACAAGGGATTTAAATCAAGTGAAATGCATAAAAGATGAAAATCAAAATGTATTAGTGAATGAGGGAGCGATTAAGGAGAGATAGAAGGAGTATTTCACAAAATTATTCAATGATGGTGGCAACACAAGAGTTCGGTTGGGACATCTTAGTAACTCCGAAGGGAACGTAAGCTATACATTTTATCGACGCATTAATTCAAATGAAATAAGACAAGCATTAAAAAAATGAAAAATCATAAGGCGGTGGGACCGGATAATATACCAATAGAAGCATGGAAATGCATGGGAGAAGAGGGCATCTCCTGGCTAACAAAATTATTTAACGCGATCCTTAAATCAAAAAATATGCCAGATGAGTGGAGGAAGAGTACTTTGGTTCCTATATATAAGAACAAAGAAGATATTCAAAACTGTGAAAATTATAGAGGAATTAAGTAAATGAACCATACCATGAAACTTTGGGAGAGAGTAATAGAGCAGAGGCTCAAAAAAGAAACAGAGGTCTCAGAAAATCAATTTGGTTTCATGCCTGGTAGGTCAACAATGGAAGCTATATGCCTACTAAGGCGCCTAATGAAAAGGTATTGGGATCATCAGAAGGACCTATATATGGTGTTTATAGATCTAGAAAAGTCCTATGATAGGGTCCCTAAAGAAATATTATGGAGGGTCTTAGAGAAGAAAGGAGTCCGAATAACCTATATACAAACCCTTAAGGACATGTATCACGGTGCAGAGACAAGGGTTAGAATATGCGAAGGGGATACTGAACCGTTTAAAATTACAGTAGAACTACATCAAGGTTCTGTACTAAGTCCATACTTATTTGCTTTAGTAATGGATGAACTTACTAAAGATATTTAGACAGAGGTGCCATGGTATATGCTATTTGCAGACGACATAGTGTTGGTGGATGAAACAAAAGAAGGAGTGAACACTAAGCTTGAGTTGTGGAGAAACAATTTAGAATCTAAGGGATTTAAATTAAGTAAAACGAAAATAGAATATATGGAATGTAAATTTAGTAAGAATGCGAGAGTGGATGATGTTATAATAAAATTGGAAGATCAAATCTTAAAAAGAAAAGATTATTTTTGATATTTGGGATTAGTGATTCAAAAATATGGAGAAATTCACAAGGGAGTCACACATAGAATTAAGGCAGGTTGGCTAAAATGGAGAAATGCATCAGGGGTGTTATGTGATGGTAAAATTCCATTAAAACTGAAAGAAAAATTTTATAGGACAGCAATAAGACCAGTCTTGTTGTATGGCTCAGAATGTTGGGCAGTCAAATACCAGCATGAGCAAAAGACGAGCGTAGCGAAGATGAGGATGTTAAGATAGATGTGCAGCTATACAAGAAAAGATAAAATTAGAAATGAAGTTATACGTAATAAGGTAGGAGTAATGCCAATCGAGGAGAAGATGAGAGAGACTAGACTAAGATGGTTCGGTCATGTGAGAAGGAGACCAAGAGACGCTCCTATGAGGAGAGTTTATGAAATTGAACAATTAGTCAAAAAAAGAGGTAGAGACAGACCCAAGAAGACTTTGGGAGAGACATTAAAGTTTGATATGAAGTGTATGGACCTAAATGAAGATATAACAAAAGACAGAAATACATGGAAGTCTAGAATTCATGTAACCGACCCCACATAGTGGGATAAAGGCTGGATATGTTGTTGTTGTTGTTGTAGTGGTGATAATTCTTCTGAAACTTTTCTAGCTCTGATCATACGATACAGATGAAGATGGATTTCATGAGAAGAAAGCTTCAAAGAAATGTTTTCATTTGAATGGACCCACTAGGTGTATCAACTGACTTGCAGTGCATGGCTTGATATGATGTTTACGAAATTCTATCATGCTTCAACAATACTACAGTGGCTAAACCAAGGTACAAGACTAAATTGTGTTCTATTCAAAGGTAAATTGGTATTTATCTCACAACAATAATATTGACTTTGCAAGGTTAGTTCATCTACTCCTTCCTTTTGATCCTGCATTCAACAACATCAAAGAATTCCAGTTCTTTCATTTGAAAAAGCTTGCCTTTTCAAATGTATTAGAATTATTAGTATAATTAGATATATTGCATATTGTTGTATGTGTTTTTATTTATTTATTTGTTATAACTATGTGTAATTAGGCTAAACTCATAGACTAAACCCGTAGGTTATTAGACCTGTTGTGCCTATTATAAATAACACAATAAGATACTAATCTCTGAGGGTTTTCTGTCATAATTGTTTTCTCATATGGTATCAGAGTCACCGGTAAGAAAAACCCTAACCACCGCTATGTATCTTTTTCCAGCGGCCTAAAAACCCTAGTTTTCTTTCTTCACTGTCACTGTTCACGCCGGAAAAACCCTAGTTTTCTTTCTATTCGTCACTGTTCACACCGGAACATCACTGTTCGGCCGTCTTTTGTTGGAACCGACCCCACCCTAGGGTTTGCCACCTTCAGGCCGAGTTGCCGCCAGAAAAGCGCAGTCGCCGAAGCTCCCACGTGTCGCCGCCAAGCGCAGTTGTCTGCCCCCACGCACCGGCGCGTGAAGGCGTGTCCACCGGCTGTTTTCTCCCGACTTCTCCATATCAACTAGCCTCCCTGCCCTAGGCCTATTCCTGGTGTCAAATCCTCACTATGTCTAACCTCAGTGACACAATTTCTATTGGTGTTACTCCCGCAACCGCACTTGTTGCCCCTGCTGCCTCTCAATCTTTTACTGTCTCCAATCTCGGAACAGCCAATATCACCACTGTCAAGTTGATAGGCTCTACCAATTATCTCTCATGGGCAGCCTCTGTCAAAATGTGGTTCAAAGGGCAAGGCCAAGCCGATCATCTTACCACAAAGGCTAAAAGCGTGCCGAAAGCCGATCGGGCTAGATGGGAACAAGTTGATGCCCAGTTATGCAGTCTCTTATGGCAGTCCATTGATCCATCTATCATGCAACTCTTTCGGCCACTTGAAACTTGTGTTGACGTGTGGAAGAAAGCTGAAGAATGTTATATGAATGACATCCAGCGTTTGTACATTGCGTTCTCTAATATCAAGAATCTAAAGCAAGAGTCGTCCATGGAATCTTATTTGGAACAGGTTCGGGCTCTCATGCAAGAATTTGATGCTCTTCTTGCCATTACTACGACTAAGACCAAACAGGTTGCTCAAAGAGAGAAGTTTTTATGGTTATTGCTCTTTCCGATCTAAAATCAGAATTTCACGCCATCAGGCATCAAATCTTGACTAACTCCACTAATCCTACCATGAAGGACTCTTTTAAAAGGTTGCTGAACATAACTGGTGCACATGGTATGTCATCTTCTTCTCATGTTGTTTCTCCAGCCGAATCTTCAGCCTTTGTGTCTCCAACTTCTCACTAAGGAGGAAATAGAGGCCGTAATAATAATCGGACACGTCCACAGTGTACCTTTTGTAAGAAACTAGGTCATCTTAAGGACAGGTGTTGGAAAAAATATGGTTGGCCCGTTGCTCCGCCTACATCATCTACCAGTGCAGCTCATGCATTCCAGAGTGATCCTAGTTCTGTCCAATCTGCACCGAGTTCACAGTTGATACCTATGTTTGCAGCTGATATGATGTTTTTTTGAAGTTTCAGGCCACCAAGCAATCTCATCCTGGTAATCTCGTTGCTTGCGTTGCTAAAAGCCCATCTCTTGGTCCTTAGATTATAAATTCTGGCACCACTGATCATATGTGTGGCAATGAACTTATTTTATCTTCACTTATTCTGATACCTTGCCTACAGTTACCCTGGCTTATGGCACCAAAACTACAGTTAAAGGAATAGGCCAAACTACACCCACTTCGTCTTTATCTTTAAATTCGATTTTATATGTCTCTGGCAATCCTTTCAATTTGATTTCAGTTAACCAGCTTACTAAAACCCTTAACTGCTCAATCACTTTCACTCCTACCTCTGTTTGTGTATAAGACCAGGGTACGGGGCAGACGATTGGCGTCGGGCATGAGTCACAGGGTCACTATCATCTTGCTGTGCCGATGGCTTACACCAGTGCTGCTTCCCCAGATCTTCTCCACTCTCGTCTTGGTCATCCCAACCTCTCCAAATTGAAGAAATTAGTTCCTAGTTTGTCATCGTTGTCTATTTTTTATTGCCAGTCATGTCAGCGTGGTAAACATACACGTAGTTCTTTTTCCAGTCGTGTCAATAATAGAGTCGAGGCTCCGTTTTCTCTTGCGCACTCTGATGTATGGGGGCCCAGTCGTGTCAATTCTACTCTTGGTTTCTCATATTTTGTTACTTTCATTGATGACTTTTCTCGCTGCACTTGGTTGTTTCTCATGAAAAGTCGATCTGAGTTGTTTTCTGTCTTTCAGATATTCACTGGTGAAATAAAAATACATACAACAATATGCAATATATCTAACTATACTAATAATTCTAATACTCCCCCTCAAGCTGGAGCATAGATATCATATGCACCAAGCTTGTTACATATATATTCTATCCAAGGAACGTTTAAAGACTTGATGAAGATATCGGCAAGTTGATCATTAGAGTTAACAAATTTTGTAACAATAACACCTTCAACCAGTTTTTCTCTAATAAAGTGACTGTCGATTTCAATATGCTTAGTCCGCTCATGGAACACTGGATTGGAAGCAATCCGCAAAGCAGCTTGATTATCACAAACAAGTTTCATAAGGGACACTTCACAAAACTTGAGTTCCTCCAAGAGTTGCTTAAGCCAGATGAGCTCACAAATTGCATTAGCCATAGCTCAATACTCTGCCTTTACACTAGATCTAGCTACTACATTTTGTTTCTTACTTTTTCAATAAATTAAATTTCCACCCACAAGAACACAATATCCAGAGGTCGACCGACAATCAGAAAGAGAGCCGACCCAATCTGCATCTGCATAACAACAAATATCTGTATGCCCCTTATCCTCATAGAGTAGCCCTTTACTTGATGCTCGTTTGATATATCTCAGAATCCGGATAACAACATCCTAGTGAGAATCACATGGAGAATTAAGAAATTAACTCACCACACTCACAGCAAAAGCAAAGTTGGGACGAGTGACTGTGAGATAGTTCAATTTGCCTACCAATCCTCTATACCTTCCAGGATCTGAGTAAGACTCTCCTGTCCCGGCAAGAGTTTAACATTTGGGTCCATTGGGGTGTCAATCGGTTTGCAGTTCACCATACCAGTTTCTTCAAAGATGTCAAGTGCATACTTCCTCTGAGAGATTGAGATCCCATCTCTTGATTGAGAAACTTCAATACCCAAGAAATATCGGAGTTTGCCTAGGTCTTTAGTCTGAAAGTGCTGATGGAGATGCTCCTTCAGATTTTGTATACCAACCTGATCGTTCTCTGTGATAACAATGTCATCTACATAAACAACGAGGTAGATACATAAAGAAGAAGAATATCGATAGAAAACTGAATGATCAGCTTCATTTCGAGTGAGACCAAAGGCTTGAACCACAGTGTTGAACCTGCCAAACCACACTCGTGGAGATTGTTTCAGGCCATGTATTTTTATTTATTTATTTGTTATAACTATATGTAATTAGGCTAAGCCCATAGACTAACCCCGTAGGTTATTAGGCCCGTTGTGCCTATTATAAATAACACACTAAGAGACTAGTCTCTTAGGTTTTTCTCTCATAATTGTTTTCTCACAAGATGCTTTATTTGAACCCCAAAGTAAGGTAACACTAAGCTTCTTAATGTCAGACATTAGGTCAACAAGTAATGAAGTAGTAATAAGATGGGTGATAAGTGATCAGTCACTATTAACTTGATTGTCAACAGTGACAATTGAATGTGGTTTACTGGTCATATAATCAGCACTTGCAACAGAATTATGCCAACAATCACTATAAATCACATGTCAACATTGAAAGGAGCCTTAAAAAAAAATAAAAAAACATTGAAAGAAGAAACACAGAGATCAGATATTTTTCAATACTTTGTGATTGTAAATCATATTTTACTAATGAATAAAAAATAAAAAGGAAAAGATTAAGATATGCTACAATGATAAATACCTTCATGAATAGCAGCCAATCATTCCCTTTGCAAAGAGATTTTAAACAATGTACTGAAGAATTCCATGAGGAGGCCACAGACAGAGCAACTTGGTGTGACATCTCTTCTGTCAAGTGGAAATATGATCCTGGAATTTTCTCGATTGTATATCCAAATCTGCAATAGTACAAATTTCATTTATTTATGAAAATTGGCTTTCTTCAAAATTATGCCTTTAAATCTCTACTAAAAAAGTCTCATACATTTTTCATCTAGGAATTTTCTCAATTTTATATCCAAATATGCAATAGAAAATTCAATTATATATGACAGTTAGCTTTCTTTTAAATTATTTCTGTAAATCTCTACTGAAAAGTTTTGCACTGTTTTGGTACTGGAAAACCATTTTTTGATTGGATATTCCATTCAATATGATACTTTGTGACCAGATACATCATTGGGGCCATACAAACAAACTAACAATAATATGCCTCCCAATAAAACCTAGAAAAACAATCAGGTGTGATTGCTTAAGGGTTTAATCTATTTAGCTTGAGAAAAACTAGCAGCATTGATACATTAGTTTCAAAAAGAATAGCATGCATACATCTTCTTAGGTAATATTCCATGTATGAACAGAAAAACACAGGCCATCAGGAGGAGCTTGAAAACTGCCGTGATAATGGTGCATCCAGATGCCACAAAGTTGAAGTAAATTGAAATGAGAATGATAATGGTGGCAAGCGTCTGCTTTTTATCCTTCCAGAGAAGTATGTCAGCAGCTGCAACATGAAGCAGTAGCAAACAGATTGCTAATAGAACATATAGATTGAAAAGTTATGAATCAAAGTAATTTCATCACACTATAGACGTTTAAGCAATAATCACATTGTTCATATGGTTATAAGTAATCGTGTTCAAATTAGCATCCAAGTTTGGCACGTATGTACATGAGATGTCACCAACTGCAATAAGCAGCAGCAGTAAACAAGATGTTAATGGTACACAAATTGAGAAGTATTTTTACTGTACTTTCATACCACTCAAGTTGTACAGTTGGTCACATTATGCAATTCATATGAATAATAAGTGATCATTTAAAAAAAATTAACATCCAAGTTTGATATGCATGCTCATGTGTCAACCAATTTAATCCTTATATATCAGTCCAATGCCAAAGAAGTTAAGAAGGACAGAAACAAAGTTCTCAATTCAACTAGTCTGCAACAGCTTTACAGAATGTATCATAATCAATCAGGATTCAGTTTATTTCGTGGCATGATTTCATATTGATATTTACTCTCCCAGTAAAGCTACTTGTACATGGAGTTCATATACTCCTTTGTACACTCAGTAACTTAGTAGTACATTTACTAGGAACTAATGACATTTCTTCGCAAAATTATCACTAATTTTCAAAGCCTATAAACACTTCTACCATGTAAAAGTGTATAATTTTCAAAAAAATAGTTGATAATTTTGTGAAAAGGTGTTCATAATTTCTTGAGTGTACAAACTCCGTGTACAAATAGCATTACCGTTATTCTCCATTGCCTGATATCATAAACTTTTAAAGGTCAGATGGAGCCATCATAATCATTGGCCAAGCTCATTTAGGGGGTTAGGAACATCTACTCTAAAGGCCATCCAATTTCAACATATAAAATTGATTGATGGCCAGTCTTTAAACAAAGGAGATTGATGGAGCTCTAGAATTCATGCAGCTGAGAACCTATCTGGTGGAATTAAAGCTTGTGACTGTTGTTGCAGTCTTTGAACAAAGGAGGCAGAATAACAATTCGTGCAACGAAGAACACAAACATTTTCACATGTGTGAGGTGCTTGACACGTGTCGGCACCTTGAAGGAAGTGAACTATTAACATTGAGACAGGTACCATTGTTCCATATGCTGCAGAAAGCATATAGAACAACAATGAAAGTCAAAGCTTCCCAGTTTGCTTAGTCCAACATCCCTGACATAAGCACCTGCATGCCGCCACCCCCCCCCCCCCGCCCCCAACCACCAGTTTTGTTGCACATAACATGGGAAACAGGATGATGACCTGGAGTTATCCGAAGGTTCTGGAACTCTCTAGTTTCTTGTGGAGTATTCTAAGGTTATCCGAGATGATCTGGAGGGTTTCAGGTTCTTGAACATTCTAGGGTCTCCGAAGTTCTAGATGTGTGTTGTAATTTATTGAACATTTTACAGCTAGAGATTTTGATGTATCTGAAGAGTGACTCAATCTTAATCATCAGTCTGGAGACCTCTCATTTGTACTTATTCATACAATTCCCTACAAGCAATCAGCAAGTGTTGGTAACACAGCAAATCTCCCTCTATGTGCCTAAATGTGGGTTGAAAGGCTGAGTTAGCCATCACCAAGAGTCAAGAGAGTGACTTTGTGCTAAGTGCCTGCACGGTTGTCTTGGAAGAGCCAAGCCGTGACATGCAACTCTGCACCACTCACCCACAACTATATACTGCAGCCTTTTAACTACATGAACTACTATTTCCAGCCTTAAAACTAGAACAATCAGTGGTAATTGTGCAATAATTTTGGGTTCACTTCTTCCAATAGAGACAGAGAGAGTTTCTTACGCTCATTCATCTATATCTAGTTCTTCAAAATCTGGAAAATTTACAGTTATTGAAGATATTCAAAGTAGAACAGTTCATCCAAAAGCATTATCAATGCTGTGATTTGCATCACAACCACCATATGGATTGTTAACAACTTATCTAAACTAACGGATACACAGGAGTACAATATGCAATAAATTGGAAAATGCATCTATATACCAACTTCATTTAACACACAGAAAAGGAACCAGAAATCTGTCAGTGCTGAGAAAGAAAGGAAATAACAGTCTACCCTTTCCTCCTCCAAGACACAAGAAAGCTTTTGATGGTCCATCCTTCTTAGGTTGAGATACAGCCCTCAAGTGTGAATAGGATTCAATTGTCCTCTTGAGACCCTCCTGCAGAATGTGAAACATTTTCACAGACGAGCAACATAAAAACTAGAATGTTCACTAAAGGATCTAAATGTTATTTTCCCCCCTTTTTTGATAAGTAATGCTTGCACATTACTGTTGCCTATTTAGAACTACATCATGGGGAAAGATGCCTGGAATAAGTAATGAACTAATCAAAGTTAATATACATAAAGGAAAAACTCTTGCATGTACAAATTGAACTAGACAATATTGGCTATCCACCAGTACTATATCTTATGATGTAACAGCTGATCCAACAGTTCATCATTACTTGGGAATTCCAGGAATCTGAAGCAACTAAGTACTGAAGTGCAAGTTCAATACTAAAATAGCACACCCTATACAGATAACTATGTATCTGTTGAAGACCCCTAAAAGTAACAAAAATAGAGTTAAATCATTCAGTTAACCAATTATATATTCCATTGTTTGATATTAAGAAAATCAAAAGTAAATGTCCTTGTTGATTAGATATGGAGAGACCTGAAGTGGCACAAGAGGAGTGTAGCCAAGTCGGTCATTGGCTTTTGAACAGTTGAATGTTCTGCTGCAAGAGAGAAGTCTGACTCTTGATGGTGTAAACTGTGGAACCTTCATGCCATATGGAGCTAACAGCGTATATGTCCACTCCACCAGACGTGCAATTGGCATTATCAAGAAAACTGGAACCTTAATTCTTGGCCTGCAAACTGAAAGGAATCAGCAACATAAAGAATATGCACCACAAGTTACTATATAATGTCTTCCCTCCCTCTTAAAAAAGAAAGAAATACGAAAAAATGGAAATAACCAGAATAATATTGATGTATATGTCAAAAAGTCTTTACTGAAAATGTAAATTCCTTAATTAATTCTCCCTTGAGGGAGTAATATATATATATACAGAACTTCCTCTGCTGATAAGGAAGTTTCTAAATGCTAGCAAGATTCTAATCCTAGAATAAGGAAAGAAAACAAATATGTAAGATACAACAACTAGGGAAAGAATGACAATAAAAATATACAACAAGAATAACAAATAAATCAAGAAATCATTGATTGATTTAGGAATCAATCATTGGTACCAGATTTGGATCATATCCGTTGACACTCCCCCTCAAACTTGAGAGTGGATATCATTCATTCCAAGCTTGCTAATAGTTCTTTGGCATACGACTGCAAGTAGTCCTTTGGTTAGAATATCTACTAGCTGATCACAAGAAGGTATATACGGAGTACAAATTAAACCGCTATCCAACTTTTCCTTGATGAAGTGCTTGTCTACTTCAACATGTTTAGTTCTATCATGTTGAACTGGATTGTGAGATCAATATTTATGGTTGATTTATTGTCACAATAGTCTCATAGGACTTGTCACTTCAATTTTCAAATCATCTAGAAGAATTTTCAACCAAAGTAGTTTACAAACACCTAGAGCCATTGATCTAAACTCCGCCTCTACACTAGACTGAGCTACAAAATGTTTTTTACTCCTCCAAGTCACAAGGTTGCCTCTTAGGAAAGTACAATAACCTGAAGTAGACCTCTGATCCACCACTGAGCCAGCATAATCTGCATCTGTATAGGCCTCAATACTCATACCCTAACCTCTTTTAAACATAATTCCCTTCCTCGGTGTTCATTTCAAATAATGTAATATTTTGTAAACAGCTCTTAGATGGGTCTCTTTAGGCTCATGCATGAACTGGCTTACTACTCCTACTGCATAGGCAATATTTGGCCGGGTATGGGCTAAATAAATCAACTTGCCTACCAGCCATTAGTAGGACCCCCTGTCAACTGCCTTCTCCTCTAGGAACTCACCCAACTTGTGATTGGACTCAATTGGAGTTGCAGCTGCCTTGCAACCTAACAACCCTGTCTCCTTTAGAAAATCCACAATATACTTTTGTTGGGAAATGAAGATACCTGCCCTAGAATGGACAACTTATATACCTAAGAAGTATTTTAATCGCCCCAACTTTTTGATGTCAAATTCATGAATTAAGTAGTCTCTAAGTCTTCTCCTTCCTTCCTCGTCATTACCCGTGACTACAATGTCATCAACATAAACAATTAGCACTGTCACTCCCCTTGTGGCCGAATGATGGATAAAAAGAGTATGGTCCCCTTAACTTGGTTTATATCCGAGTTTTAACATAACCTGTGCAAACCAGCCAAACCAAGCCCTAGGAGACTGTTTAAGGCCATACAAAGCTTTGTTTAACTTGCATACCATATTCCCTCAAGTGTTTGGGCTATACCCTGGTGGCAAATCCATGTACAGCTCTTCTTCTAGATCCCCATGCAAAAAGGCAGTTTTAACATCAAATTGGTGAAGTGACCAGCCTAAATTTGCAACTAGGGAGATAAGCACTCTTACAGTATTGAGCTTAGCAAACAGAGCAAATGTATCTAAATAATCCACCCCATATACCTTAGTATAGCCCTTAGCCACAAAGCGTGCTTTGTACTGATCAAGAGACCCATCTAATTTGTACTTTAAGGTGTAAACCCACTTACATCCAACCAGGTGTTTACCCTTGGGCAATGGAACTAAGTCCCAAGTATTGTTCTTTTCTAGGGCTACCATCTCGACGTCCATAGCATTTCTCCAATTCTCATCCTTCAAAGCTTCGGAAAAATGTTTAGGAATGGGAATGTTGTGAAGGCTAGTTAAAAAGTCTAAACAAAGCTGAGAAAATATATTTCTCTATTTCTTAAGATTACACGTTAATTCCCCTTTTCTCTTTATAGAGAAAGAGAATAAAACAAAAGGAAAATAACAAAAAAGGAAAGAAGAATATACACAGAATATACATAGCTTCTAAGATATATAAAGAATATTTTATATTCAAAAATTCTTCTATTTCTACAAAAAGGCTTTATGTGAAAAAGATAACTTGGAATAGGACAAGAACTAGTGTAAAGAGTGTTTGGTACATGCTCTTGTGCCTTTCCTAAGGGCAAAGGGCCAATCAAGGTCATTTGGAGGTTCACAAATAGAATCCATAGGCTCAGGAATATAAGAGTTACCTGATGTGGGGTTAGAAGGGCTGGCAATGTCATCATTTGTAATAGATTGAGGACTAATAGCAGGTGCAAGAGATGGATTAGATGGAGGAACCTGCATTGGGCAAGGAGCTGATGGCTGTCGTCTTGAGTAGACCTGTAATGGGTGAGGTGTCTTAGGGTCAGGCTCCTCCTGAGTCATGTTAGGAACATTTTTAGGATTAGCAGGAGAAAAATTAGAAGAATTGGGCTAAAGGTTAGGAAGAAAAAGAAGCTGATTTTCATTTGTAGTGGACTGATTTTGGATACCCTGATCATTGCTGAAATAGGATAAATTTTTAGCAAAAGTCACATCAGCAAAAACAAAGAATCGTTTAGTAGGAGGATGATAACATCTATACCCTTTTTTAGTAGAAGACTACCCAACAAAGATGCATTTTAGAGCCCGAGGATCTAACTTACTCTGACGTGGACCATGAATATGAACAAATGCAACACAACCAAAGATTTTAGGTTTGTAGCCACTAAGAATATGAAGATCAAGAAAAAATCTTGTCGAGAGTTGAATTGGACTACGGAAATCAAAAATTTTAAAAGGCAACCGATTTATAAGAAATGTAGTTGTTAGGGTAACTTCTCCCCAATAATGCTTAGGGACATTGTGATGGAAGAGAAGTGCTCTTATGATAGCTAGTAAGTGCCCCGTTTTCCTTTCCACCACCCCATTTTGTTTTGGGGGGGGGGGGTGTAAGGACAAGAGGACTCATGAATGATTCGCTTTTACTAAAGAAAGTTGTAAGGGATTGAATGAAATAATCTTTAGTATTATCAGACCTCAATCTCTTGATTTCTACTCCAAATTGAGTACTAATCATGTTGTAAAATGAAGGAAAAATTGTACTCACTTTAGATTTATTTTTCATGAGAAAAAGCCAAACAACTCGAGTACAATCATTCACAAACACAATAAACCACCATGCCCCAGAAATATTGGGGACGGTTGCAGGGCCCCAAACATCACTATGGATTAGAGAAAATGGAAGGCAAGTCCTCTTATTTGATGAAGAATAAGATACCCCTTTATGTTTAACTAATTCACAAACAGAACATTGGAAATCTTTAATATCAAGATCCCTAAATAAAGCTGGAAACATGACTCGAATAGTAGAAAAAGAAGGATGACCAAATCGAGAGTGGTATAACAAAATCTGATCTTTATTGGACTGAACTAAACATGACATAGGGTGAACCTCCTCCTTTGTCTCCTGCCCATTTGGTCCATCTAGATAGTATAAACCAGCCTTTGCCCTAGCAAGCCCAATCATCCTCCTCGGCTCTTGTCCCTGAATTTTACAGATATTAGAAGAAAAGTTAACACTGCAATTGCTGTCCAGAATTAACTTTTGGATAGAAATCAGGTTAGTGAATAGTTTTGGAACATGGAGAACATCTTTAAGAATAAGATGTTCATTGAGAATGATATGTCCTTAACCGGCAACAGTGGTCAAGGATCCATTTGCCATGGCTATCTTTTTTGAGCCACATGGGGTATAAGTGATGAACAGATTGGAAAAATGGGTCAAATGATCAGTTGCCCCTAAGTCAAGGATCCATTTATTAGGTTGAGTAATTCCTGAAGCATGTAGGGAGAGAAATTGAGATGAAATACCTGAAAGTGCAAGGGAACAAGTACCGTTTTTAGTCCTTTTGTCAAGAGATTCCAACAAACATCTTAACCTTTCAATTTTAGCCTTATTAAGTTCATCTTCCGGTTCTGATTTCTTTTGCTCACTTTCCTGACAACTATTGGCCATATCTGCTTGACCATGTCCTTGGCCCCTCGATTGTCCTCCTTTGATAGTTGGTTTTCCATGCAATCTCCAACATTTGTCTATGGTGTGCCTTGGTTTTTTGCAAAAGGTACACCATAGAGTATTTCTGTCTACCACCCTCCTGTCATCTCTAGGCCCTTTACCGGAAGTCTTTAGAGGGATTAGGACAGAATTTTCAAGTTGAGGAGTGTCTAACATTACTACTCTCCTTCCTTCTTTAGCACGAATTAGAGAAATTACCTCATTAAGGGAAGGTAAATCATCTTTTCCTAGTATTTGAACTCTTACCGGGTTAAATTCCATGTTGAGACTAGCCAAAAAATCATATATCCTCTCCTTTTCTACAAATCTTCTTTGTAAAGCAATATCTTCGCTACATTTCATCTTGAGACTTTGATAATGATCTAACTCCTATCATAAGGTTTGCAGGATGTTAGCATACTCAATAATGGATTTCCCCCATTGCTTGGTTGTTGCCACCTTGGTCCTTATTTTGTATATCTAGGCAGCATCCTTAACCTTTGAATAAGTAAGGTTAACAACTTCCCAAATATCCTTGGTTGTGAGTAGAAACATCACGGTATCACTTATTTCGGGTATCATGTTGTTCCACAACCATGACATAACCAAGGAGTCTTCTTCATCCCAAGTCGAGAACATAGGATCTCCCTCCCTCGGACCGGTTCCCAGCAAGTGGCTAAGTTTCCCTTTCCCCTTGAGAAACGTGCAAATGAGTTGGGACTATTTTAGGTAATTTTTTTCATTCAACCTATAGGCCACTTGGAGATTTTGCAATACTCCTGATCCTATACTTCTAGAACCAACAAATAGAGTATCTGTTGTGCTACTAGTAGCAGTCAGTTCTGGGGTTGCAGATTAGGAGTGGTTGACATATCGAAAAGAAAGTTTATGAATGAAGCAACAACTTTCCAAAGATAGTGAGAAGGAAAAACTCAGCTACGAAGAGAACAAAAGGTAGCTGGAGATAGCAAGTGGAAAGAACACATCGATGAAGATAGAAAAATGGAAGGAAAGCACAAAAAACTGAAGCACTAGGTCGATGGCTCCGATACCATGTCAAAAAGTCTTTACTGAAAATGTGAATTCCTTGATTAATTCTCCCTTGTGGGAGTAATATATATATATATAGAACTTCCTCTACTGATTAGGAAGTTTCTAAATGCTAGCAAGATTCTAATCCTAAAATAAGGAAATAATAAAAATAGGAAAGAATACAAATTTGTAAGATACAACAACTATGGAAAGAATGGCAATAAAAGATATACAATAGGAATAGGAAATAAATCAAGAAATCATTGATTGATTTAGGAATCAATCATTGGCACTAGATCTGGAACATATCCGTTGACAGTATATACAAGTGCACATATATAACATAAAAAGTTCAGATTCTTTCTTAGCAGCAACAATTCAATAGATTATGTTTTTATCATTCACCTGAAGAAATTTCCAGGCTAAACTTATACAAGGAAGCTTATTATTTAAGATCTTCCATGTTGGACGCACCCAAAATCCCAATAAACTAAACAACCTGACCATAGGGACAATTAAAGGGAGTGAAATAACAGAACATAGAGACCTGCTAACTACAGAAAGTTCCTCTGACATGCCAAGAAAACTTTCATTTAAACAAGTTAATCTTGAATTATCAAGTTCATTGCTGTGATGTGGCGCACCATCCCTGTCCCCAGGTACACCGTCCCAATGCTTTACCCTGGCATGTGTAACCTCGTGCATGCAGATCCTCCGTCAAAGTGCATGTTTAATCTCATTTCAGTCCCTGAAAGTCACGTGGTGCTGCAGGTTAACCTGTGGAGAAGCTTGTTGAGTGCCCTATGGAATGATCCACAGAACAACCTGACGCCGCGTAAGAAGCGATTTAAACCAGTTTCACGTTGAAATTGAAGCTGAAATCGAATTTAAGAAAAGAAATATGATATTATTCTAAAGTTGCTTTCTAAAACTTAGAACAAGAATATTTATAGGCTAATCTTAAACCTTAATTCACCAGGAAAAGGAATTCCTAGTTGAATTAGGATGAGAAAAACAAAAGTCAAATGCTAATTAAAGTAGAAAACTGAAATTCTAATTGAAGTAGAAAACTAAAACTGAAATGTTAACCTAGATCTCACCCTTATCAATGATCACTCAATCACTCAAACACACCCAACAACCTCTCTAATCCGTAACACGGCAAAGAAACAGAATTAATCAAGAAAACAATCAAGAACTGCACACAACACACAAGAAGTTTATCCTGGTTCAGTCTCAAAGAGACCTACATCCAGATTGGCTTTGCCTTTAGCTTTCTCCACTATCTTGAATACCAATACACGATTACATGTGCCACAAAACCCAACTCTCACCTACCCCATAAACCTGAAAGCTACATAGAGTTGAAAACAAGAAAGATATACCCTCCTTCTCACTGCACATTACTCGCCCAAGACAGATTGAAAACTCACAACTGAAAGCACACTCAAAGTCTACCTCTCGGCCCCTATTTATAAGCTATAGGGGGCGGGAGTAACCCTCCTGACCGACTGCCCAAAATGGCAGTTACAACAAACTCGATCAGCTTAAAAATAACAACAAACCCTTTCTAGAAGAACAGATCCAGAAATTACAACATGACATTTCCCTCACATTACAAGTTCTAATCTAGTACAAATGCATCCTAACATGAAATCCTAATTGCAATAGGAAATCCTAATTGCACTAGAAAACTGAAAGGCTCATCTGGCTTCTTTCGGACTCTTCTAGGCTGGATGTTCCATGTCACAACCAAAGCCATGCGTGAAAATCAAATTCAAAGGTGACGATTGATAAGGTGCTCAAAGAAGAACTCACACAGACAAGCGAAGGGTTTTGACAAATATCCTTATGGCAAGGGGCAGAGCTGGTTGGGAAGTTTTGCAACTAAGCCTAGTGCTGCCAGTGATTAAACTTGATCCAATTAGTAAGGCATAACATAATGTATTCAGTCATTCAGCCATGGCATGACCAACCCAATTCCATCATCAACCAGTTATTGGGTTCAAAAGACCAATACATCAAGAACAAACACTTATCAGTCTTGGTCATGTGGACCCTAACACATTGGAATGGCCCCATACAGTTCTCTCTCTCTCTCTCTCTCTCTCTCTCTCTCTCTCTCTCCCCCCACTAAAACCCCATTGGTTTTGGCTTTTTCTTTGCACCTCAGAGTCCCTAAACCAGGTCTTCTCAAAATATTAGCCACATAAACTATAATGGCAAGCCCTAGGGAAACCCTAATTACAACTTACATCAATAATTTTGGTATTGGATTATGTTACAAGGCCTTAGTATGAAAATCAGTTGTGCATGCGTGCCTAGGCAATGTCCCATCTTAAACCCTTAATATTTGGGTATATGATATGCTCACAAAAGTTTTTATGGTTTATATGAATCAGTTAAAACATAAACACATAATGTATATGGTATTCTAGTCATGGGTGGAAAACCTATCCCACAATCCGAGCTAGATAGGCTATAGTATGACATAGAATCCCAAAATAAAAGTAGCATATAGAAGCACTGAGTGTATAAGTAGGAAAAACAAAACTAGTTATCAACTCCTTAACTAGCTCTTTTTGGTGGGAATTCCCATGTTGATACTCATGCTAAACCTATCCTTATGACCATGGAGCAACTGCAGATTTTTCTCTGCACAAGTGGTGTTAACCGAGTGAAGTGAAGTGAGTCTATAATTGTTGTTAGGTGGCGGCAACACAAGGATCAACCAACAAACTTTCAACTCTCATTTCAATTTCAATGAAGACAGTGGAAACTAGTAGGCAATTGCAGATGGAAGGTCTAACCCAAACTGCAAGTCTAATACTACCTAAACTTCCATCTCTGTCTAAAGCCTGAAGTCACACAAAAACATGGAGCAAATAAAAAAGAACAAGACAGTCAAATGTTAGCAACCTAACTAGTCCTTTTTGGTGAGTTCCCACACAAATATGTAGACAAGTAAGCATTTATTCCCATTCACTCACATAATGTAAGAAGAAAATTATTAGTCTTAAGTGTAAGGGAGGAGGGCGGATTGAGTCAATTACAAATTTGTCCAATTTTAAATTTCTTTAATTTACATACAAATATTTCTAATCAAACCCCCAATTGATCTTTATTTGTGTGGTTCAATCCATACTAAAGTGATTACAACATACGTTCAATTATTCTAAACTTTGAGCAGTTTTTGCAGTGAATAACATAACGACGAAAATAATCGACACAAAACAATCACAAGAGAAGCAAGCACAAGAACACACAGCACATATAATAGTTCGACACCACTTGCACCTATGTCCACACTACAAGATCTAACTGATCTTGTGGTCCCAAATTAACACCTCCGGTTTTTCACTAAAGTTCACCTCAGAAACTTTATCAGTCCCAGATTATTCAAGCTCTAGGCAGCCACTCCCAACCAGTCAGCAAGAAACAACTTGTCTTCCCCAAATCAATAAAGTTTACAATGGATGATTATAGTATTTGTCCACTTTATGGACTAATGGTTATCACAAAATAAATGACTGAAATAAAATAAGCTTTACAGATCAATGTCATAAGCACTTAGAAGCTTGATATCCTTCTTTGGATTGATAGCACAATATCTCCTCCAACCTTTGGTCACAGTTGTGAAGGGACAATAGGATCGCACTCCTAATTTAGATTGAATTAGGAAGATACAATCGGTTTAGCAGAGAAAATAGAGAGAATCAAGAGAGAGAGGGAAGAAGAATAGATTTAGAAAGAGAGAAAGATAGAAGAGAGAAGAAATATCAGAAATTCTATTGATCTTTGTTGCCCTTCCAAGAGAGACTTGGAAGGTGATATACGCGGGTGGGATCGTCACTGCCACAGACAATCAATTCTCCCCCAACGACTGTAACAACATCTTTTGTCCTATTCTAGCCCTTTACATGTGGGCAATCATTGGCTAACAAACTATTCTAGAAGTTAACAGCAGTAAATAAGAAATAAAAGCAATAAAAGTAATACTATGAATTACAACATAATGCAAAAATTAAAATTCATGCTACTAAGAAATATTGTCGTGACAATTCCCCCCCCCCCCAACCAATTTCTTGTCCTCAAGAAATACTAAGGAGGCTGGCCGTCCTCGAAAATTTCTAGAGGAGATCCGGGAGGTCCCAAGTGCTACAATGAAACGAATTGCCCTGCCACTTAACCAATACTTGGATAAGGGGAGCCCCATGCTTGTACACCACCCTCCTCTCAAGAATAGCTTCTGGTTCCACCAGTCTATTAGTTTCTTTAGGGAGTATAGGCAAGACAGTACTCATTGGTTGGGTTCCCACTGAACTCTTTAGGAGGGACACATGAAACACTGGTTAGATTTGGGACCCAGCTGGTAACCGTAGACGATATGCCACCTTCCCCACCTTAGCCTCTATGGGAAAAGGTCCAAAGTACTTGGGATTGAGTTTAGTTACCTTGCCATGAGTAATTGACTTCAGATGGGGGTACCTCAACCTCAAATACATCTCATCCTCTACTGCAAACTCTCTCTCACTTCTTCTCCTATCAACAACTTGTTTCATTCAATTTTGGGCCGATGCTAACTCCTACTTCAATTGTTGTGATACCCTTCTCCATTATTGTAAATACTCTTCCACTATTGCCACATTGGATCCAATTAGGGCCTCGAACAGAGACATTTTGATAGAAGAATGGCGGTTGGTGCTATACCATCATTGGGCCAAAGACAACCACCATTGCCACTCCTTAGGTTGTAAAAGACAAATGCACCTTAAATAGGTCTCTAAGCTTTGGTTCACCCTCTCAGTCTACCCATCTAATTGAGGGTAGTAAGCTATAGACATGCTCAGTTTAGTTCCCAAAGCCTTCATGAGTTCCTACCACATCAAACTAGTGAAAATTTTGTCCCAGTCTAAAACAATGTACATAGGGGTCCCAAGTAGCTTTACCACTCAGTCCAAGAAGGCCCTAGCCACCTCTTGAGTTGTATAAGGGTGAGTCAACCCTATGAAATGAGCAAACTTGGTCAGCCGGTCTACTACCACCAATATACTATCTTTATTCTTTACCCTCTAACTTGGGTAACGCTTTCACAAAATCTATGGACACACTTGTCCAGGCTTGGTTGGGGATAGGCAGTGGTTGCAATAGCCCGGGGTAGGCTACCATTTCTAATTTACACATCTTGCAGGTGTCACAAGCCAGCACAAACCTTCTAACTTCTGCTACCATTCCCAACCAATGAAAAAGTTGTCTAACCCTCAAGTAGGTGTTTTGCACTCCTGAATGCCCCCCAGAGGAGACTCATTAAAGCTTGCATGATTTTAGTCTTGAGTTCTGCATTATCCCCAATCACCACTCTCCCCTAGTATCTCAACATTCCTTCTACTAAGGTGTAGCCCTCCTCCTTTTTTGGCTCCCACGGCCAACCTTTCCAGTAGCTCCTTTATCTTTTCATCTCCTTCATAGTTGTTCATCACCTCTTGATACCACTCCGAAACTACCAAGGTTATGGTTGTTGCACTCTCTTCCTCATGGCACCTTAAAAAGCATCAGCCGCAATATTCTCCTTCCCCTTCCTATATTGTATGGCATAGTCCAGACCCATCATGATGCAACGAATAGAGCGTGTGTAAAGAAACACACTAAAGAAACCCTTGAAAACAAGCTTTAATGGCCGAAACTTGGCTTTCAAAGAGGCGCAAAACTGAACCTGTTTTGCTGGAAAGAAACCCGAATAAGCTGTTGTAATTAAATTGATAAAAAAGTTGATTACAAACCCTAGTTTTTAAGCATATATGTAATGTTAGGCTAATTCATCTAATACTTGTAAATAAAATCCAACTAAAATCTTAATAGAAATAAAATCCTAACAAACATGAAATATAATTAACATCCTAAAACATATGAAGTATTAAAATCCTAAAAACTTATGAAGTTTCAGCCCTTTAAGTCCTAAAATTCGAATCTCAATGTGCACGAAAGTCGACCCTTTTAAGTCCAAAAGGTCGATTCTCTGGGTATCAGAAAATCGACCCTTGAATCCTTAAAGGTTGACCCTTGGTGTACTTGAAGGTTGACCCTCGATGCATGGAAGGTCGACCCTTAGCCTAATGGTCGGATTTTCGACCACAGCAAAATTCAAGCAAAGGTCGACCCTTGCTCCTTGGAAAGTCAGCCCTTGGCCAACGATCAAAAATATGACCATTTAGAATAGTACCCCTAAGGCCTATAAATACCCCCCAATCTCATTTGTGAGACACTAATGTCACGAACCTTAGGTTAAAAGAGGAATTGGGGAAGAAATCAAAATTGAAGGGGGAGGGGGGGGAATCAGTAAAAAGAGGGAGAGATATTAAGAGGAAAAGGGGGAGAAATAGTAGAGAGAAACAAGAGGGAGAATGGAGAAAGAAGTAGAGGAAAATCAGATTTAAGAATTCATTCCATTCAAGCATATCCTCTCCTCTTACAATGGGCCTTTTTATAGGCATAGCAGCTAGTTAACTAATTTCTAACAACATCCTACAACACCCATGTGTTTTTAACACTTGTAAAAATATCCTAACAAACCATTGCAACCCTATTACAATGATGCCCTTCTATTATTCCGTGAGTCATGACAACCAAGTGCTTCTATTGTAAATCTAAAGCACACGAAAGATTCCAAACGCTCTCAAGCTTTCATCCAAGCAATCCAAGGCTCACAAAGCATTATTGCACATCAACCAAAGAGCCACAAGGTGGCAAGAGGAGAAAAGATTTTCGAGTCTACTCCAAATTTCTCCGAGGTCACTAAATTTATTTATTTATTTAAATATTATTGCCTTGTATATTTTTGTGCTTAATCGCTTAGTTTTATCCAACAACAACAACAACAACAACATATCTAGCCGTTATCCCACTATGTGGGGTTGGCTACATGAATTCTAGACTTCTATGTGGGTTATATCCCAATAGATAATTTGTCTAGAATTCATATTTGGATCCGACTAGGTTTTACGCTGGCTGTCGGCTACCTAACGCAACTCTAGCTTAGTTTTATCCAAGTGTGGACAAATTATTTGTAAACATTTAAAGGATTGTATAGGTTTCCTAGAACCATTAAAATCTAGGTGTATCTAGTTTCAAAGGTAAGCTAGAGTGGAAACCTTTGTGTAGTGGTTGCCTAGAACCCGTTATAATCTAGGTGTGTATCTAGTTTCCAAAATAAGCTAGTGTGGAAACTTTAGTGATTTGATTTAGTGGAACCCCAAAGGTGGTTAGACCTTAAGAGAGTGGACTAGGTGTGTGTGGAAACACCGAATTACTATAAATTGAGTTGTGCCTCATTGTATTTATTTTTGCTATATCTTGTAGCTTACATTACTTATTAATCTCAAACATAATTTATAATATTTATCAAATATATAATCTTAAATAAAATCATTAATCAAAAATATTTATTAAAAGGGAGAAATTTTTAATTACTCAATTCGCCCCCCTTCTTGAGTAGTCATACCCTAAGGGACCAACAGGGTTGGGTCTTCAAACAAGAACAGTGACCGCATTACATTATCCCCAATCACCACTCTCCCCTGGTATCTCAACATTCCTTCTACTAAGGTGTACCCCTCCTTTTTGGCTCCCACAACCAACCTTTCTAGCAGCTCCCGTATCTTCTCATCTCCTTCATAGCTGTTCATCACTTCTTGGTAACACTCTGGAACTACCTGGGTTATGGCTATTGCAGTCCCTTCCTCATGGCACCTTGATAAAGCATCAATCGCAATATTTTCCTTCCCCTTCCTATATTGTACGACATACTCCAAACCCATCAGCTTGGACATGCTTTTCTTTTGTAGCTGAGTTTATAGTTTTTGGTATAAGAGAAACTTCAAGCTTTCATAATCTATTCTAATTATAAATCTACCTCCTTCCAAATAATGCCTCCACTTGTCAACAGCCATCAATACAGCTATAAACTCTTTCTCATAAATGTTGAGCCCCAAGTGCTTAGGACTCAAGACCTAACTCAAAAATGCCAATGGCCTTCCCTCCTAAACTAACATTGCCCCAATGCCCGTTCCACTTGCATTTGTTTCTAGAATAAAAGACTTGCTAAAATCAAGTAGCCCTAGGATTGGCACCCTACTCATAGCCCCCTTCAACTTCTCAAAAGCCTCCTCTGATAAAGTCCCCCAATTGAACCCCCTTCTTCAAAAGGTCTGTCAGGGGCTTGCTAATGGCTCTGTAGTCCTTCACAAACTAGCAGTAGTACCAAGTTAATCCTAAAAATCCTCTTAGGGCCCTCACCGAAGTAGGTCTTGGCCAAGACACCATAGCCTCTACTTTTCTTGGATCTGTGCTAACCCCCTCCCTGGATATAATATGCCCCAAATACTCAACCTGCGCACTTAGATTTCTTAATAAAGAGCTAGTTAGATCTAAGGATCTCAAAAGTGGTCTTTAGGTGAGATAGGTGTTGATCAAAAGTAAGACTATAGATGAGTATATGATCAAAGAATACCAATATAAATTTTCGAAGATAAGGTTCAAAAATTTTGTATTGTTCATGAGGGATTTGAGTGGTTGGAGCATTGGTGAACCCAAAGGGCATCACCAAGAATTCAAAATGCCCATGGTGGGTTCTAAAGGTTGTTTTGTGTATGTCCTTGGGTTTCATTCTAATTTGGTGATAACCCGAGCATAGGTCAAGCTTAGAAAAGAATAGGGCATTGTGTAGTTCATCCAAAAGGTTCTCAACAAGGGGTATAGGAAACTTATCCTTGATGGTCATGGCATTAAGTTGGCGATAATCCACACAAAATGGCCATGATCCATCTTTCTTCTTAACCAATAAAACTGGGGAAGCAAAAGGGCTTTGGCTAGGGCGGATGATAGATTGTTGAAGCATATCCCTAACCATTTTCTCAATCTCATTCTTTTGGATTTGGGGGTATCGGTAAGATCTAATGATAACAGGTTCCATATTTGGCTTTAGGTTAATAGTGTGGTCATAAATTCTAGTAGGGGGAAGGGACGCGAGCTCAAGAAATAGATCCTCGTACTCTTCCAGCAATGTATTAAGGAGATCTAAGTGATGTACCTAGTCGGCCATACCTTGGGGTGTGCTGATTGTCAAGAATATTTCTCCTCGCATCTTTTGATCGACATGGATCTCCTCAATGGCCACAATTGAGAATAGGTGTGCCAACTGATTCCACTTTCCTTTGATCACCTTCTGTAGCCTTCTTCCAGAAATCATTTTGCAAGCTCTTGTTTCTTTTCCCCCTATCAATGTCATCTTCCTTCCTTCTTCCTCAAAAGAGACCTCCATCCGGTTGAAATCAAAACTAATGGGGCTCACCCCCTTCATCCAATCCATGCCAAGGACTACATCACAGCCCCCTAGTTGCAGTAGTCTTAGGTTTGCCTCAAATCTCTCCCTTTGCATTTCCCAACCAAAGCCATTACAATCTAATTTACCCATCACTCGATTCCCATTGGCCACTATCACACTCAAAGGTGGGGTTCTCGTGAGCTGACACTTGAGTCTTTTGGTCGTGCTTCCATTAAGAAAGTTGTGGGTACTCCCACTATCAATTAGGATCATCAAGTTACAACCTTTAGCTTGACCCTCCACCTTGATAATTTTATTGTTAGCTACCCCCTTCAAAGCATGAATTGAGATCTCACCATTATCCTCCTCTCTATCCTCCCCAATGTCCTCTCCCTCTGTTTCCCCTTGAACCTCCGCTTCATCTCCTTCCAATAGAAGAATTTGCCTTTACATTGATGCCTGGGGTGGTACTTGTTACCACATCGAAAGCAAAGGCCAACCAATCTCCTTTACTCCCTTAATTGCTCTCCATATGGAGTTGAACTCGATCCCACTATATTTTTTACTCCTTGATTTCCCCTCACCATATCTCAGTTATAATTCTTTCCCCCAATAGTGGATGTCCCCAAAACTACTCATTTTGTTTGCTGCCTTTGCTTCTTCATTAATGCTTCTACCAACATTTCTTGTAATCGGACACTCTCAAAGGCTTGCCCCACTATCGTTAGCCTCATCATTTTCACCATTAGCCATAACTCCTCACTAAGGCCACTCATGAAGCTTGACACGAAGTAAGCTTCTGAGAGATAAGGGTTGTGACAGATCATGAACGATCTTAACTCCTCAAACCTTTGCAAATAAGCCCCAACACTCCCTATTTGTTTAAGCTTATTAAATTCTTCTATAGTATCCACCATGCTCCATTCCCCAAAACACTCACATAATTTTTCAGAAAACTCCTCCCACTAGTCTTCCCTCACACTAAGGCACCTCTGAAACCAAGCATCAACTGCTTCATTGAAATAAGTTGTAGCTAATGATACCCTCTGCCCCATTGGTATGTTGTACCAATTGAATAACCTCTCACACTTTCTCAAACACCACCGGGGTTAGCTCCTTCAAATACTAGCATCTCCATCCGGGGCATAGGGAACCCCGAAGGATGGGTATGAGGCTGCTTGTTCCTTCCCCTACCTATTTCTCCCTCTAATCCTTCCTCAGGATCTACCTCAATCTCTGAGGTTCCTTCCACTCTATTCATTCTATTCCCAGGTAGGATTGGATCATCCCTTTCTCCAGGGGGAAAGTCAGGGGCTACTCTTACCGTACTTTGGCGAGTAAACATAATCATAAATTGCTGCATATGAGCTCCCATGTCCTCTCGCAACCTCGCCATTGACCCTTCCAACCTCTATTCCATTCCTTCCAAAGAACTCTCCAGCTTCTGATCCATTGCCATGATCGCCTCATGGTTTCGAACACCCTTGATCTCCAGTTGGTCAATTCTATTTTGGAATTTCGACATAGTTGAGCTCACTTGCTGCAACTATGTCTCGAAATTCTTCATGTGAGTTCCTTCCGCCATCACGCCAATCTAGCAACCTCGGCCAAGAACCGATGCTCTAATACCAAATATTGTCATGGTTGTGAAGTGACAATAGGATCGCACTCCTATTTTAGATTGAATTAGGAAGATACAATCAGTTTAGTAGAGAAAACAGAGAGAATGAAGAGAGAAAGAGAGAAGAATAAGAGATTTAGAAAGAGAGAAAGATAGAAGAGAGAAGGAATATTAGAAATTCTATTGATCTTCGTTGCCCTTCCAACAGAGACTTGGAAGGTGACATACTCGGGTAGGATGGTTGCTACCACATACGATCAACTCTCCCCCAATGGCTATAAGAACACCTTTTGTCCTATTCTAGCCCTTTACACGTGGGCAATCATTGGCTAACAAACTGTTCTAGAAGTTACACCAATAAATAAGAAATACAAGCAATAAAAGTAATACTACGAATTACAGCATAATGCAAAAAATTAAAATTCATGCTAATAAGAAGTATTGTCATGACAGCTTTTTAAGAATGTTCAACGCATTAGTGTAATGGCACAAGGAGTTACACTGATTTGTATGGTGTGTGTTTGTGTGTCTTCTTTTATTTGATCTTTTTATATGTTCAATTAAATAAAACACCCAATGATTAAACCCTAGGGTTTTATTGAGAATTTTTTTTTATGTGGGGGGGGGGGGCGGCGCTTGGAAAGAGCATAGGGAAAAGAGAAAAGGATTTTTTATCTCTTTGAGGGGATTGACCTCCAAATCAACCAAAGCATTGAATTGTATTTGATTGCTCGAAAAATGAGACAAAGGCAATTACATATATATAGAGTTCCCTTAGTCAATTAGGATTTGTATTCCTTAATTAAATAGGATCTCTAATAAAAAAAGGGAAGAAATTAAGTACCTAATTTATTCTAATCCCTAATTTATGGAATTGTAATCAAAGATAATCAAGTAATAAAGATAATTAATCTAATCTAAATCTAAAATTAAGGAACTTTATCATGCTTAGCTTGCAATCTAAACCCTTTTGTTGCATTGAAAGGTTTTTAATTGAATTTCATGTCAAATTCTTTAGCATGCAAGATATTTAGAACTGTATAGCTTATCCCGAAATTGTTATTTTCTTGTATAAAACTAAATATATGTAGATGTACCAGGTTCATCAAATTGCAAGGGAAGCTCAAGGAGTAAGAGGGACCAGCTACAAGGATGTAAATCAACTTGGACTAAGTTATATTTTTGGTTGAGTGATGATATATTGTTTGTAAATAATGCATATCCAAGTTTTATATGAGAATTGATATATGTAAGTGATGGTTTATGTTGTAATTAGGTTCAATTCTGTGGCGTAGATTCACCCTTAATTGTCATTGAAGTTAAATATGACTAAATAGGTAAGGCTGAAGCACGCTAGAGGTTAACTACTGACTAATTAAGCAAATGTGGTGTCAAGTGACCTCTAAGCTGGGAATGGGGCAAAATTAAAATTTTATACCAAGCATTTGGGGTTTTGTGTGGATTGACTTTCCTCAGCTTCGGTTTTTTTTCTAACAGCCCCGAGGGCAGGGCATTACAACGACTATTGGAACGACCAGTTGATTGATGTTGGACCGATGATCCTTATGCTCATGAGATATTCCCAGAAAAGAAATAGAATGCCAATTTGATAAACTGACCAGTCAATTGATCTTCAATTGATGGTTTCCATAAACCAACTTGCATCACCTATTTTATCCAATAGCCAACTGACAATCAGTTGTTAGACACAAGTTTCTCCGATCGTCGACTTTCAATAGGACAGTCAACGATCATCAACTGGTATGTCCAAACTTGTCCTAAAACAGTTCCACTCATTTTAGACTTATGAAAATATATGGGCTTATTCTATTAATGTAGGCCTATCAATGGACTGGATCTGCCCTAGATCCATTAGATCTAGATCCAATAACTAATGATCTGCCCAGATCAATTTATAATTGGTCTGAATCTCATGGATCTGGACCAAATCCATGAGATCCATTTTTTTAACTTTCCTTTGTATTTTTATATGTGAACACGTATATACATACATGTACTTATTTATACATGAATACAAAAAACATATATATACATATTTATGTACACAAATATACATACATATATAAACATAAGTACATATACATATATAACACATACATGTACATACACTGTTACAATTAGAAGCATTAGGATCACTCTAATCAGAGCCAAATACACAATACACCCCCACCCGATTCAATCACAATCAACAGAAAAAAAAAAATTGAAAGCAGTAATGAAATAGGAAAGAAACAACCAAACCACATAAGAAGACAAGGATTTATCCTGGTTCAGATTGCTATAAGCAATCCTACATCCAGCCTCTTCGATCGAGCAATCCACTAGAAATTCAACAAATCAGTACAAGAAACCCTCTCCTCTATAATACGACTACACCGCTCAAATGAGATTACAAAGTACTCTCAGTCATGATCCACGTAGTAGGATCCACGTAGTAGGAGGGGAGTTAGAATAATCAAATGTAATAGGAGGGAGAAATAGCAATTAGTAATATAGAGTATGCAGTAAAGGGGGGTACAAGTTTGTTGCTGCTTAGGCAAGTTGTACATTCTCTGGCTATAAGTGGTTAGCCGCACATGAGCAAGATATTCAGCTATATATTTAGCTGAACCTTGCCACGGATGGGTATGATATATTCTAACAGAATTCTGACACCTTTCTCTCTCATTCTCTCCCTCTCTCTCTCGTCTATTCTCTCTTTTCCCCCTGATTTCTCCCCCTATCGTCCTTCCTTCTTCCTTCGGACAGCCCACTGGACGAAGAATTGTTAGTCAGATCATTGGGAGCTGACATTTTGGTATCAGAGCACGACTTGGGATACGTTCGGAGTTGTGTTATCCTCGCCATGGCGGATGGAACGAGAATGAAACAAATGGAAAATCAACTGCAGCAAGTGGCGACTTCCATGACGGACATGCAGAACCGACTAGGTACTCTCGAATCCTCAGTAGGAGCGGAAGTGGATGATCGAATTACCCAACCCATGGAGAGGTGGGGGGAGGAAAACCGGGAGCAGAATGCTCTATTGAGGGGACAACTGATGGACCAGATGCAACAATTCGTGAGAATGTTTGCATCTCAACAACCAGTCAGACTTTCAACGGAGTTTCCTCCTAGGGAGAGGACGGAACCAATCCTTCCGGGCGTAGGAATGGAACCTCCGCCTGTTGGTGTATCGGAATTTGAAGTAGAACCGGAAACGATAGAAGAAAGCCTGATGGGAAGAGGACTGGGATTGCAAGGTCACCGGAATCAGCCGAACTTTTCGGCACCGAAACTAGACATTCCACTATTTAACGGGGAGAACCCGAGATGGTGGACCAGGAGATGTGAACGAATGTTCACACTATACCAGGTTCCCGAACAACAGAAGGTTGTCCTGGCTTCTGCCTACTTGAATGAGGCGGGGGACGCCTAGTTCCAAGGATGGATTGCTACCAAGGAAGGGAGTCCGTGGAATGTATTTGCAAGAGACCTCTGTACGAGGTTTGGAGACAAGAGTTTGAGGGACGTGATTGAGGAATTTAACAAGCTCAAACAAGAAGGAACGGTGCAGGCCTATCAGCTCAAATTTGAAGAGCTGAGGTCGTTGATGGCCATGCACCAACCCCACTTGACAGAGGAGTATTTTGTGTCAAGTTTTATCAGTGGGCTAGGAGATGAGGTGAGACCTATGGTTAAAATGATGCAACCAGGGACGGTGGAACAGGCTGCTGACAGTGCAAGGCTGCAGGAGATGACGATTGAAGCGCTGATGAAAAAACAAAGAAGCCAAGTTAAAGGGGTATTCACGGGAGGATGGCAACCAGGAAACAGAGTCACTGGAAGGGATACGGGACAAGGAGGCAAAGGGGTCCTAGCCTTGCCTTCAACAGTTCCAAATACCACCAATGGGGGACGATTGATGGAGCAAAGGCGCCAGGCGGGACTTTGCTACAAATGTGGAGATAAGTATTTTTTTAGGCACAAGTGTAAAAGGTAGTTGCTAATATTAGAGGCAGAGGAGGATGAAGAAGATAGGGAGGAAGGGACTCTAGAGGTGGACGAAGAAGACAAAGGGGAGATTTCTCTACATGCCCTTAAAGGAGCAATCTGCAGAAAGATAATTAAAGTAGAAGGGAGAGCCCGTGATGCTCAGGTCATGGTTCTTATCGACAGTGGGAGTACCCACAGCTTCTTGGATGAAACTATGGCCCGAAAGTTAGAATGTGAGATCTCCAGCTCACCTCCTCTTTCAGTAACAGTAGCTAATGGAAATAAGGTTATGAGTCAGTCTTCCTGTGTGGGGTTTTGCTGGGAAATGAACGGAGAAGACTTTGTGGCAGACCTGAGGCTATTGAAGTTGGGTGGTTGCGATGTGGTGCTTGGTGTAGATTGGATGAAGGGGGTCAGTCCTATTAGTTTCGATTTTAATGAAATGGAGGTAACTTTTGAGAATGATGGGAAGAAAAAGACCCTAACAGGCAGTCAAGATTCAGGGGTGTGTAAGATGATTTATGGGAAGAGGCTGCAAAGGATGTTTAAAAACAAGCTGTCTCAAGTGGTCCAGCTCTTCTCTATACATGCCATTGAGCTCGCACAAGAACCAGGAATGCAGGAAGGGGAGTTGACAGTGTCTGTGAACAGCAGCTCACATGAGCCCTGGAAGGTACAAGAACTTAACTCCCTTAACATGCTCTTAATTGAATTTAGGGACCTTTTCTCTGAACCAACTGCTTTGCCACCCAAAAGATCACTTGACCACGCCATTAACTTAAACCCAAATGCTGAACCTGTCAACCTAAGGTCTTACCGCTATCCACCTAGACAGAAAACGGAAATAGAAAATCTCATCAAGGATATGTTACAAAGATCCATTATACAACCCAGCCATAGCCCATTTTCATCTCCCGTTTTACTTGTTAAAAAAAAAGATGGATCATGGCGGTTTTGTATTGATTACCGCCAACTCAATGCCATGACCATCAAAGACAAATTTCCCATACCTATTGTGGAAGATTTGCTTGATGAATTAAAAGATGCTGCTGTCTTCACCAAACTTGATTTGAGACCGGCTACCACCAAATTAGAATGAGGCCGGAAGACATCCCTAAAACCGCTTTCAAAACCCACCAAGGGCATTATGAATTCATAGTAATGCCATTTGGTCTCACCAACGCCCCCGCCACTTTCCAAGCCTTAATGAACCAGATTTTTGAACCATATTTACGCAAATTCATATTGGTTTTCTTTGATGACATTTTGATCTATAGCCCCACTTTTACCCAACACCTAATCCAACTTAAAACTACCCTTGAGGTCCTTAGATTCAATAAATTGTATGTCAAGGAGTCGAAGTGTGCTTTTGCACAAAAGCAAGTGGAATATCTTGGGCATATCATATCAAAAATAGGGGTGAGTACTGATCCTAGCAAGGTGGCAGCCATGGTTGATTGGCCCAAGCCTCAAAATGTCAAGGGGCTGAGGGGGTTCTTGGGTTTAACCGGCTACTACCGACGGTTTGTAAAAGACTATGGGGTGATCAGCCGACCACTCACCAATTTGTTGAAGAAGGATGGATTTCAGTGGGATTCCACAGCAGAAGAAGCTTTTAAAGAACTTAAGCAGGCTATGAGTCAGGTACCTACCTTAGGGCTGCCAGATTTCAGCAAGACATTTGTTCTAGAAACAGATGCAAGCGCTAAGGGAATTGGGGCAGTGTTGGTTTAGGAAGGAAGGCCGATAGCATTCTTAAGCCAAGCTCTATCCCCTAGACATCTTGGGCTAAGCATCTACGAGAAGGAGCTACTGGCGGTATTAATGGCAGTGGAAAAATGGAGGCATTACCTGGAAGTGGGGCGGTTTGTAATTAAAACAGACCATGAAAGTCTGAAATTCTTGCTACAACAAAAGCTACACACCCAGTTGCAAAGGAAGGGAATGACAAGGTTAATGGGATTGGATTATGTTATCAAATATAGGAAAGGGAAGGAAAATCTAGCAGCAGATGCACTGTCTAGGTGCCTTGAGGAAGGAAGTCTAGCAGCAATCACTACCCTCGTTCCTGACTGGTGCCAAGAGGTAGCTGATAGTTACAAAAAAATTGGAAGAACCAAGGAACTTCTTCAGCAGCTGGTAGTAAGTCCCACCTTAAAACCAGGTTACACTTTGAGTAATGGAATAATCAGGTACCAAGGGAAACTGGTGATAGGCGAGGATGAGGAGTTAAGAAAGAAAATAATAGAGGCATTACATGCCTCTCCCATAGGGGGACATTCGGGGATTGAAAATACCTATCACAAGGTCAAGCAACTGTTCCAGTGGGCAAGGATGAAAAGGTATGTGAAGGATTTTGTTTTAAGTTGTGATATTTGCAAGAGATGCAAATCCGAGAATATAGCCAAACCAGGGTTGCTGCAGCCGTTGAATATACCTGGGGGACCATGGGAGAGTATTTCAATGGATTTTGTTGAGGGGCTGCCCAAATCTGAAGGAAAAGACTGCATTATGGTGATAGTAGATCAGTTCACAAAATATGGCCATTTCATTGGGTTAGTTCATCCCTACACTGCTCAAGAGGTAGCAAAGGTGTTCTTGGATCAAGTAATTAAGTTACATGGGGCACCAAAGGCCATAGTTTCTGATCGCGATAAGATTTTCACTAGTTTGCTATGGAAGGAACTGATGGGGCTACTGGGGGTGAAGCTACATATGTCAATTGCTTACCACCCTGAATCCGACGACCAAACCGAAAGGGTGAATCAGTGTTTGGAGATGTATCTAAGGTGTTCTTGCTTCCTACAGCCGAGAACTTCGCACAAGTGGCTTTCCATGGCCCAATGGTGGTACAACTCTAGCTACCACAGTTCTATAAAAAGGTCTCCATTCGAAGCACTCTATGGCTATAAACCGCCTCTACTTCCTTCCTTAGGAGATTCCTCCACAGTGGCAGCTTTAGATGCTTATCTTCAGCAAAGGCAGCAAGCTTTACAGGTGCTAAAAAGGGAATTAGCTACTTCCCAGAATAGGATGAAGCAGTTTGCAGATAGAAGGAGGAGTGAAAGAGAGTTTCAAGTGGGAGAATGGGTGTATTTGAAGCTTAAACCAGGTCACTTAAAGGCATTACTACAAAACCCCAGCTCCAAGTTGAATCCAAGATACTACGGCCCATTTCCCATCATTGCAAAGGTGGGAAATGTAGCATACCGGTTGCAACTACCTGAGGGTTCCAACATCCACCTGGTATTCCATGTGGCACTCCTTAAAAAATCGGTAGGAACTCAACCAACAAGTCCAATCCTACCCGACCTTCCTACTGCTAATGACAGCATTAAAGAACCGGTAGCAGTGCAAGATAGGAGGGTGATTTACAAGCACGGGGCCCCTATTCCTCAAGTACTCATCAAATGGTCTCATCTACACTCGGATGGCAACACATGGGAATATCTTCCGGACATGCTTCGCCAATTTTCGAGAGTGGCCAGCCTCCTTCACATTTCTTGAGGACAAGAAATTTTTTTGAAGAGAGGGATAATTGTCATGATCCACGTAGTAGGAGGGGAGTTAGAATAATCAAATGTAATAGGAGGGAGAAATAGCAATTAGTAATATAGAGTATGCAGTAAAGGGGGGTACAAGTTTGTTGCTGCTTAGGCAAGTTGTACATTCTCTGGCTGTAAGCGGTTAGCCGCACATGGGCAAGATATTCAGCTATATATTTAGTTGAACCTTGCCACGGATGGGTATGATATATTCTAACAGAATTCTGACACCTTTCTCTCTCATTCTCTCCCTCTCTCTCTCGTCTGTTCTCTCTTTTCCCCCTGATTTCTCCCCCTATCGTCCTTCCTTCTTCCTTCGGACAGCCCATTGGACGAAGAATTGTTAGTCAGATCATTGGGAGCTGACACTCTCTCTATCCAGCCTTTCCTCTCAGTTTTTCTGAACTATACTCGCATACAGAATGAATGATCATGACCCCAAGCAACTGCCCCGGCCCTATATTTATAAACTTTTGGGGCGGAAACATCTAGGAACATAAAAGACATGGCAATACCTAATATACCCCTAGGTTACAAGATACCATTAGATTAAACCTAACTAACTCTACTGCCGCTTGAGACCGATCAGGGCTTCACTGATATCTTCTAGATCTTCTATACTCAATGCAAAACTCAACATACACATATATTAATAATATCCAAATTATATATCATTGTGTGTGTATATGTATACAATACATATATATATACACATATACATATATATACACACACATTTATTCATATGTAAGTATACATTCATATACATACATGCATATAAGTATACAAGCATACGTGTTATATATGCACACACACACACATATACATATATATGTATTGTACGTACGAATAAGCCCATGTATGTATGCACATGCATACGTATAATACATATATATGTGTGTACACGTATATACATGAATATGAAAATATATGTATGCATCTATATGGACATATATATGTGTGTAAATACATAAATATTATACATACGTACATGTATATACATGCATTATCATAGGTATACATGCTGTAAATGGGTATATATGTCTATATATACCTATATGTGTGTATGTATCCCCGCATACATATTTATACATAAGTACATATGTATACAAACATGCATCTATATATACAATGTGCATACACACATGTATGTATGCTTATGTATAAATATATGTATATACGTATGTATAAATATTTGAACAAATGTACATGCATGTATACATTCATGTTATTAATAAAAGTAGAATAAAATATTTTTAAAAAATCTGTAATTAATTATTAGAATTTAGAAGTATGAAATTTTATTTTGCAGTAAATATTTATGTAATGGATGTGGTCTAGATCCATCAGGGTCCAGATCTACCAGATCCATTAATGGATCTGGACGGATCTAGATTGATCTGGACTTGATCTTAATGGATCTGGACCAAATCCAGTCCATTTACAGGCCTATTAAAATGTTTGTCATCCACCAAAACCAAAATTAGGGGCCATTGCAAGTTGGCTCAATAGTTTAGGGATGTCTTTGAGTGTATAATTTCAGGACAAAATAAGATATCCATCTCTCATCATCCTGAAAGGCAGGAATATTTTTGTTGCTATAAAACAACAATAAAAGAATTAAAGGATTCAAGGATCCAATTAGAGTTGTTTTAACCCATATCATGTGCAGTACGCACACATACACATGGACAATAGAAGAGTCAATGTAATCTTAGATATGATGCTTGTTCTTCATCAATACATCCATGTTAAATAGACCGGATAAGTTGTCTACATAAGAAAACCAAATTTTTAGATATGGATCAATAGTTATGATGCATTACTTTATACAGCATCAAGATGGATATGGGTTAAACTATAGCAATTATATGCATGGGAAACTCATCATTTATGTTTTCAGAGCCAAATTATCTTCCACTTTTCCAATGTATGGCAGAACAACATTTTATGAACCATCATTCTTTTTTCTTGATTTCATCTAGATCTCAAAGTTTGGTTGCACAATAGTGCTAACAATTACTAACTGATTTCCCCTACAAGTTCCTTAATTAACGCATTAGTCACAGTTGTCAAGTTCATTAGTCACAGTTTCCAAAAGGTTTAAGATGTTAACTTCAATCACAGGTTAAATGCCCAACAAGGTACATAGTAGTCATTGATTTGGTGTGACATGGTGAAATCTTGAGTTTGGAGATGAAACAACCAAAAGCCTGTAGACAACTGATTCACACAGTGACAATCAAGGGGTGAAGGAAAAAAGAACAGGGGTACCTATCATAGCCAAGGCCTTCAAGAACAAGTGACACAAACTCCCAAAACTTGATCGGCTCCCTGTTAGTTATAAAAAATGCCTGCGAAACAACATGATACTAAAAATGTCAACAAAAGTACTTTAGAAACAGAAAACCACTGTGGAACTTATAATTGCAAAAATAAAGCCTGAATGCCATTTTTCAGGGTAGAATCTGTAGAGTTGCTAGATTCAAATAAACAAAATGTCCAAAGGATGCAAAATAGGGGATAAGTCCATAAAAGTGAGAAATAATGTTATGATAAGAATTGAAAATCAAGTTGTTGCAAGAAAAGATCAATTTAGACATCTAAAATCAATTGATCAAAAAAATAAAGGAGAAGATTATTGAGAATATTACTCACTGAATTAAGGAATGACAATTAAAGTAGAGAAGTGATTCCAATATTTTATGCTATTGTAACATTCCTTTAAAGCTACAAGAAAAGTTCTATCAGAATATTATAAGACCATATTTGTTGAATGACACTGACTATTATGTAGTTAAATACAAACATATGCAAAATATAAGCATAAACAGGTAAGAATGTCATGGTGAATGTGTGCCATACAAGAAAAGATGGAATTATAAACTAGATTACCTATAATAAAGTAAGAATAGCGCCTATTGAAAATAAGATCAATGAGATGTGATTAAATAGTTTAAATGTGTGAAAAGAAGACCAATAGACATACCCTTGAGGAAAGTGGATAAAATTAAAAGAATTTGTAGCAAAAGAGCTAGAGGAAGACCAAAAAACCTAATAGAGAACTCTTAGACATGACATGAGATATAATGCCCTTGCAGAAGTGGTCCTAGATAGTGATGATTGGAAAAGCAAAATCCATATAGCCAACCCCATCTAGTGGGATTAAGGCTTGTGATAATGATGATGACCCAATTTGAAAACCACTCAAAGAACTTTTATTTATTAAATATGAACTTGTTCTTTCATTGTTTAAATTTTTCTCACAACTTGTGAAATAGGTCAAATACAAACTATGTTGCATGAATCTTCTGGACAATGTTATACCAGAGTATGACCTGCAAGACAATGTTCCTTTTCATATAGAGTATTAAGCCCTCAATATTTCAAAAAATGACAAGTGAAACCATATGAAACAAACTTTAGGCACTCTGAACAAAATTGTCACTCATAGCATATCTGATATCTTAGATGGTATAGATTTTGATATCTTGAACAAAATTGTTAATATCTGTACTCTCACTCACACCACATCTGAGAAAGGAAATGGTCTTCCTATCCAAATGCCTTTATTGTTCATGGAAAACTCAAATTTGAAGTATTACCGCAGTGAAGCTTAGATGACAATATATATCGGCAGTATAGGTTTTCTTTTTCCTTTTTTTATGGGTAAAGTAACTGCCACTTAGTAGTGGGAGGATAATTCCTACAGTAAAGCAAGCATACTGATAGTGAAAAGTTTAATGCTTCAAAGAGAAATATGGTGTGGAAACAGAAATGTGCATTGGAACCATCATCTACTACAAAGCAAATGTTGCAAGAGCTCAGCCTGCTGACAAGTTTGTACCAGTAGTAGAATGTATTGAACAAAAATAACCAAATTTTCATGTGCATTACTGAGAATGAGCTTAAAGAATTACCCGCAAATGATGAAATATTCTTGTCTACACTAAAATTCCCTGCCATGGGTTCATTTTTGCTGTTGAAAATGGCATCACATTTGCACAAGACGCATTGATAAAGATTTGTCTTTATTTTTAATGGATTGCCTTAGTTATCACAGAACAAACAAAAATAAAACTAAAAAGAAAAAAAGGGAGAAAATTAGCACAGATATTACCTCCCCCGCAGCTCTCTCTGCAACCGTGCCTCCTGATGCAAGAGCTCGTTCCGCACATATATGAGCATGTGCCACATTTTCAACATAAGTAAAATCGTACATGTTATTCCCATCACCAATTAGAAACTGCACAATGTAAAAAGAAAAACAAAGAAAATATTAAACTCTTGTCCACTCTCTCTCCCTCTCCATTTTCTTAATCTGAGTACTCGTGTCCCAATTAGGAGTATCTTATTTTACAAAGGTTCAAACTCAAGCGCACAAAAACTAACACCAAATGAGAAATAAGATGTCATGTACTAACAGATTGTAGCACTTTACACGTGAGGGTAGTTATAGCTTATGCGACTTGTTCTTAGAGGAGGCTACATTCAGTTGTTTTTTTTCTCAGTTTTGGTGGGATTGAGGTCCGGGGAATCAGTATATAATGAACTGATCCTACCTGCCTAGAGGATCGGGAAATTCAATTGAAGTATTCTGAATCTCTCTCTCTCTCTCTCTCTCTCTCTCTCAATCCTTCTCCATTTCCCTCTCTGTTTCTCTTAATTCTTCACTGAAACCTCTCGGATCATCATCTGATTGGTGAGAATTCAATGTCAAATTGGAGATCTAACAGTTTTGGTATCAGAGCTCAACCTTGGCTGACGCAATCCCTGCAGAGTTCCTCAATGGCGGAAGGATTTTGGATGAAGAATTTCGAGTTGCAGCTGCAACAGTTCAATTCAATGGTCTTGGATCTGCAAGCTCAAGTGGAATTGTTGGAGATTGGATCTACCAGGAATCACGAGGCGATCATGGCGAATGATAGGAAGATGGACAGTCCATAGTGATAGGAAGATGGACAATTCTATGGACGGATTGGAAAGGAGGCTGGATGGAGCTATCACACAGATTTGAGATGAGGTGGGAAACCAGAATCGGGATCAGCTCCAAAGTTTCATGGTAATGTTCACTTGACAAAATCAGATAAGAATTTAACCTGACTTCCCTCCCAGGGAGAGGACGAATCCTATCTTACCTAGGCATGGGGTGAATAATAGGATTGTTGGCACCTCTAAAATTGAGGTGAATCCAGCAGAAACAGAGGAGAATGTTGTAGAACAAAGACAGGAGGGACCGACTTCCCCTAGTTAGCTAGGGTTTCCGATGCCTAAATTGGAGATCCCAATGTTTGCCAGGATCAATCCAAGATGGTGGGTGAGGAGGTGCAAAAGGATGTTCAATTGGTATAATGTGCCAGAGAGACAGGGTGGCTCTGGCAACTGCCTATTTCAATGATGTTGGAGATGCATGGTACCAAGGTTGGTTGAAGGTAAAGGAGAGTGTTCATGTGATGAATTTGCAGAGAAGTTGTGTAAAAGATTTGGTGATCGAAACAATATGGATGTAGTAGAAGAATTCAACAAGCTTAAGCAAGAGGGGGGAAAGGAGTGTATAGTCTTATCAACTCCGATTTGAGGAGTTAAAAATCACTCATGCTCAATTTCAATCCTCATATTTCCAAAGCGTACTTCGTCTCTAGCTTTGTGAGTAAGCTAACTGAGGAGTTAAGGCCCATGGTGAAGATGCTACAACCCAGTACGGTAGAACAAGCAGCCGAGAGTGCCAGGCTACAAGAATTAATGGTGGAGGCAATAATAAAGAAACAAAGACAGTAGTCTAAGGGGATGATCATTGGTATGACATCACAAGGACGTAAAGGGTATGGCAAGGAGATAGTTAAAGTGAATCATGTAGCTAAGGGGTTGATGGTTCCCACCTCTACCAATCCTACATCGGCGTAGGAAGGAAGGGTTATAGAACAAAGGAGGCAAATAGGGATATGCTTCAAGTGTGGGGACAAATATTTCCCTGGACACTAATGCAAGAGGCAGTTGCTCTTGCTTGAAGGGCGGGATGGAATAGTAGTAGAGGAAGAAGAAGCAATTGAGTCGATGGAATTGGAAGGGGAGGACAACAGGGAGATCTCCCTACATGCTCTAAGGGGGTTAACCAACAACAAGATAATCAAAGTTGAAGGGAGAGTACAGGATTGCAGCCTCATGATTTTGATTCACATAGGGAGTACCCACAGTTTCTTAGATAAAGGGACAACCAAGAAATTGAACTGTCGACTCACAGGCACCCAACCCTTAACTCAGAACTGTAGCTAATGGCAACAAGGTCCTGAATAAGTCGACATGTGCAAGCTTTTGCTGAGAGATGCAAGGGGAGGCATTCGAGGCTGATCTAAGGCTTCTAAAATTGGGGGGTTATGATATAGTGTTGGGTGTGGATTGGATGAAACATATAAGTCCTATAGGCTTCGATTTCAATAAGATGGAGGTAACATTTGAGAAAGAAGGTAAGAAACTGACACTCACTGGCAATAAGGAGATAGGGGCTTGTAAGATGATTACAGGAAAGAAACTTCAGAAGATCTTCAAAAGAAAATGGGCCCAAGTTGCCCAACTGTTCTCAATTCAGGCCACGGATGGTTCGGAGGAGAGTTTGGGACAAGAAGGAGAATTCACGTTGGCTATAAGCACTCAAAGTCAGAACAGTTTGGAGGTACACCAACTAAACCTACTTAATATACTATTGGTTGAATTTGAGGATCTCTTTGTAAAGCCTAACTCCCTTCCACCTAATCTATCATTTGACCACTCCATCAACCTCAAACCCAATTCTGAACCTATTAATATAAGATCCTACCACTATCCACCAACCCAAAAGATCGAGATTGAAAAGAAGGTCAAGGAAATGCTACACAAATCTATAATAAGACCAAGCCAAAACCGTTATGCATCCCCTATATTACTTGGCAAGAAGAAAGACGGATCATGACACTTTTGCGTTGACTACTGTCAACTAAACACCCTAACCGTTAAGGATAAATTCCCAATACCCATCATTGAAGACTTGCTAGATGAATTAAAAGATGCCACCATCTTCTCCAAGCTAGACCTACATTCTGGTTATCACCAAATCCGAATGAAACCCAAAGACATACCCAAGACAACATTCAGAACACACCATGGCCACTACGAGTTCTTGGTGATGCCATTTGGGTTCACCAATGCCCCCACCACATTTCAGTCCTTAATGAACCGAGTCTTTGAACCATTCCTACAAAATTTTATCTTGGTTTTCTTTGATGATATATTTGTTTACAGCCAAATTTTCAACCAACACCTAAGCCATCTAAGGACTACATTTGAGATTCTCAAGTCTAACCGACTATATATCAAGAGGTCAAAGTGTGCTTTCGGCCAAGGGCAGGTGGAGCACCTGGGACACATTATTTCTAGTGTAAGGGTGAGCACGAATCCAAGGAAGGTAGCAGCAATGGCTACATGGCCGAGACCCACTAACATTAAGGCATTACGAGGATTCCTGGGGCTAACAGGATATTACAAGAGGTTTGTGAAACACTATGGGATAAGAAGCAGGCCCTTAATCGAGTTGTTAAAGAAGGATGGGTTTAAGTGGGGTCTGAAAGCTGAGACAGCCTTTGTGTAGTTGAAGAAGGCTATGAGTGAAGCACCGGTTATGGGGTTACCGGACTTCAGTAAGCCCTTCACTTTGGAGACCGATGCCTGTAGCATGGGAATTAGGGCAGTCCTATTGCAGGAGGGAAGGCCTTTGTCATACCTTAGCCAAGCATTAGCCCCCAGGCACCTTGGGTTGAGTATTTACAAGAAGGAACTACTAGTTGTACTAATGGTTGTGGAGAAATGGAGGCATTACATAGGAGGAGGCTAATTCATAATTAAAACGGACAATGAGAGTCCAAAATTTCTACTGTAACAGAGACTCCACACGCATTTACAGAAGGAAGGTATGACTAAACTAATGGGCTTGGATTATGGTATACAGTACAAGAAGGGATGGGAGAATATGGCAGTCGATGCCTTATCAAGATTCCATGAAGAGGGATCCTTGGCAGCTATCACAACCATAACCCCTTATTGGTATCAAGAAGTGGTGGCAAGTTATGAAGAAGATGTGAAGGCTAAGGATTTGTTGGAACAATTGGTATTGGATCCTAATGGAAGGCCAGGTCACTTACAAAAGGGGTAATCAAATATCATGGGAGGCTGATGATTGGTGAAAGTGAGCCACTTAAGAAGAAAATATTGCAGTCCCTCCATGAATCCCCCTTGGGAGGACACTAGGGAATTCAAAACACCTACCATAAGGTTAAATAGCTTTTCTATTGGCCTCAACTCAAGAAGTTTGTCACAGAATTTTTCGTGGCATGTGACAATGTAAGAGGTGCAAACATGAGACTATAGCCTATCTAGGGTTGTTACAGCCCCTAGTTACACCTGCACATGCATGGGTTAGTGTATCCATGGATTTCACAAAAGGGTTACCTAAATCTGAGAGCAAGGATTGCATCATGGTAGTGGTTGACTGACTCATGAAGTTTCCACACTTCTTGAGCCTCACGCACCCCTACAGAACCCAAGAAGTGGCAAGGATGTTTTCAAATTAGGTGGTGAAGTTACATGGGACCCCCAATCCATAATATCTAATCAAGACAAGTTATTTACCAACTTGCTATGGCAGGAATTGATGAAGTCATTGGGAGTTAAACTAAACATGTCCACATCCTATCAACCACAAACAAACGGGCAGATGGAGAAGGCGAAATTAGTGTTTGGAAACTTACTTGCGTTGCCTCTATTTCCTTTATCCTAAGGGCTGGCACAAGTGGATATCACTCACACAATGATGGTACAATTCCAGCCACTATAGCTCCATCAAAATGTCACCATTTGAAGCCTTATTTGGATACAAACCCCCACTGCTACCTGCCTTGGGGGAGCATACCACAATGGCTACAGTTGAATCATACCTCAAGCAGAGGCATCAGGTTATACAACAGCTAAAAAGGGAGTTGGTGATGGCTCAAAATCACATGAAGCAATTTGCGGACCAAAGGGGGAGCGAAAAAGAATTCACAGTGGGGGAGGAAGTCTACCTGAGGCTAGGGCACTCACTCAAGGGCAAGTGTCTAAGTTAAGCACGTGGTACTATGGGCCCTTCCCAATCCTAGCCAAAGTAGGAGAGGTGGCTTACAAGCTTCAATTACCCAAGGATTCACAAATCCATCCAATCTTTCAAGTGTCTCTACTCAAGAGATCAGTAGGGGTGCAGCAAGTGAATCAGACTTTGCCTCAACTCACTAAGGAAGCTGCCTCTACTATGGAAACGAGAGCTATAGTGGACAAAAGGGTCATATACAAGCATGGGGCACCTATCATCCAAGTGCTAGTGAAGTGGTCCAACCTTCATCTAGACAATAACACATGGGAGTATTTGCCCGACTTACTCAAACAATTCCCACAAGCTACCAGCCTTCCTAGCATTTCTTGAGGATAGGAAATTTTTCAAGGCGAAGGGAATTTGTCATGTATTAACAGATTGTAGCACTTTGCACATGAGGGTAGTTATAGCTGATGTGACTTATACTTAGAAGAGGCTACATTCAATTGTATTTTTTCTCGATTTTGGCGGGATTGAGGCGCGGGGAATCAGTATATAATGAATTGATCCTACCTGCCTAAAGGATCGGGAAATTCAATTGAAGTATTCTGAATTTCTCCCTCACAAATTCTCTCTCTCTCTCTCTCTCTCTCTCTCGATCTCGATCTCGATCTCGATCTTTCTCCATTTCCCTCTTTGTTTCTCTTAATTCTTCCCTGAAACCCCTCGGATCATCATTCGATTGGTGAGAATTCAGTGTTGAATTGGAGATCTGACATAAGATCATTAAAAACAAATAAATTATAAATATTTTTTTCTAATATATAGCCCGAATATAAAATGGTCAATAAATGTTTCACAAACAAGTAAGAGATCAACAAAAAGATATTTCCAAGAAAAGGAAACCAATATATATTCTATAGTTAATCATTTATTCAGCTAGTAAAAATATTACTAATGAACCAATCCACTAAAAGATTAAATGTGAGATTCACTTTTGCCCAATGAAAGATAATTCATTTAATAACAAAAACTAATTTGGGTAATTAACAGATGCACATTATGGTACAAAAACCTTTAAACTCTCCATTAGAAGAAACTACATCATCCACATCAGGGTAACACACGGGTAGGGAAAATCTAGAATATCTTGGATTAAGATAATTAAAAGGAATGGCATGTTGAGGTTTAGTCGAGATTATGGCTCTTTACTGAGTGGAATGGAGAAGAAAGATACAAGTAGCTGACTCCAATACTTGCTGAAGGCAGAAATCATGTGACAACTGCAAAGAATTAGCAGGTGAACCATGGTATCCACAATGAGAAAAGGATGAAGGAACAAAGAAGAATGTTGCAAAGAAAATATTAAGACAAACAAGAAATTTCTAGGAGAAATGCTAGTCTACAAAGAGAATTTCATTGTCACATGACAACATATAAGAAAGCAAGAAAAAAGATAATAAAATGCACCATGACAAAAAGAAGAAGGTAAAAAAAAAGGAAAAAGAGTAGGTCATGAGAATAAGATAGAGGAGTACGCTAAAATTAGAAATCACAAGAAACAAAGAACATAGTCACCAGAGAAATAAGCAAATTGGTCAGACTCTGGCCAAACATGACACAGATTGATGGCTAGGCATAGTAATGAAAGATTCCACATAGCAGACACACAAACAGTTGCCACACCTTCAATCTAGGATATGATCACAGCAGGGGCATGACCAACTATCAAATAATATTAGGCATTCTGAATGAGAAATACAACAGGCTAAGTTAAATATCTATATCTTGAAATGAAAAGTTGAAAATGATGAATCTCCAAAAACGTACAACAAATGCACTAGCAACTTAATTTCTTGCTACATTATTTAGTGATCTTTATTGCTAAATAATTTTATTATGTTAGAAGTAGCCAATTGCAAATTGATGATCGTCAGGCAAACAACATTTTTTGTCCAGAAATGTTTCCACATTTCAGAGTGTGACAGCATGCCTAAGAGGATAAGAGTGTAAGATGAAAATTGTTCATATTAAAAGACTTACCACATGCTTCAAATTGGAGAATTTGTGAAATGGCCATGCAGCAGAAGCAACCAAAATTATGCAATTTGAATTAAAATTAGAAAATTTTTAGGATATAGCTTCAAGTGACTGAAGAAACATCAGTGTCTGATGCATATCAACATGGCTCCTACCTAAAAGTGTCCATCACTACTAAGCATGAGTAGCTGAAACAGAATCATTCTTGTGTTTTTGGGATCTATTTTTTAAATTCAAAGACATACTACATATTCCTGATTATTTTATACCTCCATATGCATATAGAGACAGTTAAAGGGGGTTGGAACTGAAAATTTAGGTCAAAAAAGTTAATTGCAACACCTCTTTCCATGCAGACCACTCTGGTCTTTTCCTTTTTCTTTTCTTGCTCTCTATTTTTTTCTTTTCTGAAGAAGCTTATGGGAAATCTGGGCAAAAGAATTAGTTGGTTCATGTTGTTGACATCCTAAGAATGGAGTAACACCAATAATTCCCAAAAACAGCAAATGTGTTTCTTTTTCGGACTTGGGCTTGTAAAATAGGTACATTTTTACTTGCCAAAAAAATAATAAATAAATTGTGTTCACAGAAAGAACTAATTAATGCAGGACAATGCATGATAAAACTTGAACTCATAATATCGTTACACTATTACTTGACAGAAAAGACAAGAGCTGGTTGATTGAGCTGTTCACATAAAAGAGCTAATTTATGCAGGACAAATACACTATATTTCACATGCCCTGAGTGCAAGAAATATGCATACATCAAGCCATATATTTATGTACGAAGGTCTGTATTGTATTTTGCCTAGTTATCCACCAAATGGTCCTAGAACATTGTAATAGAATACAAAGGGCAGTGATTACAATTTACCTTCAATTTGCCTGCCCTCGCAGCAGACACCAAAGATGGAACAAGTAATTTGTCACCAGGACCAAAAATGCTGCTGGGGCGGATGCAACAAGTTAAAAGCCCATTCCTACCATTCGATTTGATGACCAGTGCTTCTCCTTCAGCTTTGGTAGCAGAATATGAATCGTTGTGCTGGAATAATGCAGATAGTTATTTTTTAATAAACATTAAGTGATAATGGATATACAAAATAGGAGCTGAAAAAAAACAAAAAGTAGTTTTAAAGGATACGGAGATGGAAGTAAAGGAGCTTTTGAGAATGAACTAGCTTTTTTCTTCTGTTTTGCATATATAACAAATACAAGCTCTGGGTGAGCAGATGGGAGTGTTGAAAATGGAGAGAAAAACATATCATGAAGAGGGTGAGCAACAGTTGACTAGCAACTTCCCTATAAGCAGAAAATGAGATGACCAACTGGTGAGCAACTAGAGCACCTTTTATTCTGGGGGGAAAAAAAAAATATCATGGAAGCAAGTAATAAAGCATGCTGTCTCAAAAAGTAAGAATTGACCGAATCTTGAATTGATTGGCTGAAGATGGAAAAAAAATTCGAGTCCCAAAAAACCAATAATGCTTTTTGATTTACAATATTAAAAGAAATGAAGTTATAGAATGGAGATAAAAAAAAAATAATAATAAGTTTGTATAACTAATTATCACATTCAACTTTTCATAAAGTTGACTTCCATATATGAAAAAGAGAATTTTGCTGAGATATTCTGATTCAGGCAATACCTTAGCTGGATATGCCAATGATTCATCGCCATTAAAAATTCCATGAACTCCATCAAAAACCACACTAGCAGAGCTGGTATATATAAGTCTCTTAATTTTGAGTTCTATACAAGCATCAATTATATTCCTTGTTCCTGCAGGTCAGAATTAGCAAAACCTTTATCCATGTTCACCCATGGACACATGTAATGCAGAGATCCTAGACTATAAAGTTTAGGTCCTGGTACACTCCCCTTGGGTGACATTTTACCTTTCACATTAACTGAATGATGGAGCTCATGGTTGTTGATGGATGAATCAGGAGCAGCCATGTGGAAAACAACATCAGCTCCATCGCAAGCTGCAGAACACAAATAACAAGTGAGATATAGTCAACAACTGCAAATATATGAAACTATTAGTGGATAGTTCATTTTAATTTGAAAACTTATGGAGCTTAAAAAATATGTTTGAACTTGACTTGGCCATCTTTGGAGTTAACATCAAACAAGTTTTAATCACTGAGTTAGGTGAAAAACTTAAACAAGTTCCAAGAGAAGTTGAAGTTTAGCTATATTGCATTCAGAGCTAAATCTTGAGAGAGCTTTCTTAACAAGGCAAATCTAGTTCGAGTTCAAATGGCTTGTTTCTTGATTTGACAGTCATAGTCATTTATCAATCAACTACTTTCCAGATCTCTAAAACTTTAGTCATCCACAATGGACAGAATTGAACTTGCGAAGGTAGTGGGGAAAATGAATCAAAGTAGATGACCTTTAAGCACTTGGGACTTGTCACGGAGATCGGTGGACACGTACTGAGCCCGGCCGGACCTCAAAGCTTCGCCGAGGATTCCCTTCTCTTCGGCGGGATCAAGTTTGATTGAAGGACCTAAATCAACAATACGAACCGAGTACATGTCGTACCGGATGAGCATTTCCACCAAATGCCTCGCAGAAAAGCCTCTGCCCCCAGTCACCACGCACCATAACTCTTCTTCTCCCATCTCTCTTCACGCACAAAACCCTAAACAATCCTGCATAGATAATACATTGCCATTGACATTAAGAACTTAAACGTAGAGAAATTGAATTGAAATCTAGAGCAATGCGGGCAGATTATTGAAGATATCAAGCCGCTTTTTGTTCTTATAAATATGAGTTCCTTGTTTGCCTTGTGCCTTGGAGAACTGTCTTCTACTTCAGCGCACTATAGAGGATGATCCGAACGGAGAGATGGAGTTGTCGCCCGAAGCAGTATAAGTTGTACTGGCACGGGCGAGCACTTGGAAGAATTTGGACCGTTGGACGAGCGAAGCAACTTGATTAAAGGTTCGGCCTATCTGTAGAACTCGGAGCCGGAGAGGCGGCGACCGGAAAAGTGACGGTAGTTTCTTTCTCTTTCTCCCTTGGTGGCGTCCAATTCCCGACTCCCGGCCCTAACCCACGCAATATCCAGTTCTTAGACCTTCCATTTCAACCATATGATTCAGGAAGAAATTAAAAAAAATAATAATTTTTTTTACATAATTTGTATATACAAAATTATATTTTACAAACTTTGAATGATATTATTGTTTATAAAAAATGCCATTTATTAAAATAAAATTACTGAGAGATATAATTAAATTAATTTGGTCTATGAAACAAAATGCTCATTGTCCAAATGTGAGAGAAGGAAAGGAGAATAAAATAAATATTAAAAAGTATAATTTAATGTTATTTTATTAAATTTTATCTCTTTATATTGTAATTACGGTGAGATGAATGATTGTTAAAAGACTTTATACGATAAATAATAGAATTTAAATTTATATATACTTAAATTAAAGACAACTTAAAAATTGAATATATTCTTTCCACTACTGAATCGTATATATAACATCTAAATCGTATTAATTACTTATAAATTACGTCGACTATATTATTAGCAAATGGCATAACAATGTATTGATTTAAATATATAAATTATTTATATATAAAAATTAATTTATAATTTTAAAATAAAATTTAAATATGTTATTATCAGTAAATTCAAAGTTTTTTAAATTATAGTCAATATTTTAAAATAATAATAACAGGTATTGAGTGTTATCTTTTATATCTATAGCAATCTATTAATAATTATTTGGTTTGAATGCTTATAAAATAATAATAGTAAAACAAAAAATAATTATACTTACATTAATAAAACTTTAAATTTATTTTAACGCAACAAATGAATTTGAATAAACAAAAATGAGAAAATAGACAAAGTGTTCATTTAAATGAATTTAATGTAATTTATTGAAGCTAATCACCTAAATTAATTTTAAGTTTATTCAAACAATATTAAAATTCATTTAAATAATGCATAAATTTTTTGAAGCGTATTTTACTTATTTATTTAAAGTTCTTAAAATAAATTTTAAATTTATAAAACTGTAAAAGTTCCATTAAAATTTTTCAAACCTTACAAAATTCTCTCTATTATTTAATAAATATTTATTTTAATAATGGATCTAAAAGGTAAAAGAGCATTAGTTCAAATAATTTTAGTGTAATTTAAAGATAAACTTAAGATGAATATTAATTTTAATAAAAACCCAATTGGGCTCAATTTAGGGGCCCATCTTTTATTTAGGCTACAACTAGGTCATTACCTATTTTATTTATTTGGGCTCCCCTAAAGCCCACTTTTAACTTTTAAGTTAATTTCCCACACAATCAATCTATGATCAAATTGAGCGCAAAGTTTTCTTGCCCAAAATAACTCATCTTGGGTACTAAATTGAGGTTAAAACCACCTATTAGAAGGCTAATCAATTTTGCTCATTTTGTGGTTAAATTTAACCCAATTTCTAATAATTATGGCCCGTACTCCTAAATGTATTTCAAGCTAATGATGGTATTATGGGAGTGATCTATTGGCCATTATCTAAGCTTTAAAAGGCCTCAAATGTCTTCAAATATTATTTGAAAACATAAATTGAAGTGTAATTTGTCATATACCATGCTCATTTTTATACCATTTTCATCCTTAAAAACATGCTTACGGTCAAGGTAGTTAAATTTAGGATTTTAAGTGAGATTAAAAAAAGATCCATAAAATCGAATAGTAAAATTGTAAGATTTTAAAAATAATTAAAAATATTCTTAAATTTTTGTAAATATATGTTTATAATAATATAATTTTATAAAAAATAAATTAATATCATTTAATAACCTGATTATTCCTTATTATAGCTCAAAATATGATACTTCTAAAATATAGTTCAAAAACTAAATAGGTTGGTATAGGTAACTTAGAGGCAAAATATAGGTAATTTAGAGGTAAAATATAACTTAAAATTCCTTAAAAGGATGCTTCTAACTTCTTCCATCATATTTAAGTTATAATTTTTACTTGATTTAACATTGATTAAATCAAGTAAAATCTTGATTTGGGGTTGAGTGGTCCATTAATTAATTACTTATTTGTCTTGATTTACTTTTGCAATCAATATTAAAACAAGTAAAAATTATAATTTAAATAAAATAAATTAGAACTTATCCAATCAATGTTAGATGTTGCGTGACATTGGAATTTATGCAATCAATGTTAAATCAACTTACAATTTAGAGGCAAAATATAATAATTTGTTGCATAAGTTACAGTGTCAAATACTATGTAACATTCAAACGTTGGAAACATTCTCTAAATTGCAACTTAAATCAATAGGAGTCTCTGAATCATAAAATTGTTTAGGGATCTCTGAACCGTAAAATCGTATACGTAAAATCGAGATTTTATAGGAGCTTACCTCAAATTTAATTTTACATGAGATTTAAATCATTTGGGGGTCTTTGAAACATAAAACCGTACGCATAAAATCATGATTTTAACTACAATACTTACCGTTACTAATATTTAAACCAAATCATAAAACTTAATTAATCACCCATTATAACCAATTTAGCCATTATCTTTCCCTTCATATTTGCCTCTTCAGTCCATAATCCCTCCTGGCCAAATTCCCCAGGAGCAACTTAGCTATTTGTTTGACCTCTAAGCATAAATTCATAATGGCAAGCATAACATTCATCTAATTTACAAATACATTATATACCTTTGCATCAGCATGATCAAAAAATAATTGGTTTTGTAATTAAAGAACCCTATCTCATTCAAATTAAACATAAAAATTTCTAAAGTAAAATGTGTATGACTTGATTGGAACTTTGATTTAAATCTAATTTTGAGGGTTAAGGTTGATTTAGAGTAGACTTAATTCCATTAACTGAATACAAAAGTTGTGGGGGGTGATGTTTAGGGGTATAAAATTAAGATTGAAGATTGGACTAGTTACATGGCAGACTAAATTGAACTGATTTGGTTTATATCAGTCTAAGAGCATCTCTAATAAGAAGTGACATCTAGCGTGTTATTTTCATAACTGTCAAAATAGCACTCCAAATTAAAAATTAACCACTCAAATGGGGGTGAGATATGGTGTTGTAAAATGACAACAACTCTCTTAGGGTGCCATTTTTACAATTTTTAAAGAGAAAAAAAAGAAGAGATGCAAATTCCAACCTCTATTTTCAATTGGTCTATTTCAACTTTTATTATAAAATTTTGATTATTTAAATTTAAAATTTAATAAAAAATATTAAAATATTAAATGATATCTCTATTTTGACACTTACTATTAAAGTAGATTTATTTTTTAAAAATATTATAATATTATTTAAAATTATAAATAAATAATTCAACACTCCAAAATAACACTCTCCTCTAGATATGCTCTAACCTTGTAAATTTGTTTTGTCTTTTCTTTGATATGAATTTGATATGGACACTCAAGGCCCAAGCAATGTGAGCAATGACAAGGAGCCAGCTGCTCAAGCATGCAGGCAATAGCAATCAACGGAAGCACAAGTCAAGTGAGGTGACCGATAGGCAATGAAGACAATACAGCAGGTGAGGGTGGTGCAACACTGTAGGGCGCAACTGACAGTGGTGGGCTAGTAGCGAATTTTTTATTATTGTTGCCTACTAACATAAGTTGACAGAAAACACAAACACGATCGGACCATCTTATTGGTATGTTTTAAATTACGCCTTGAATTATATAATATATTATAAATAATAAAAATATTTTTTATTATTTATTATTTTAAAAATAAGAAATATTTTAGTCACGTCATCTCATCACTTTAATTGAGAAGATTTTAACTGAAAGGTATTTTAGACATTTTAATTATATCATATATTCTAAAGTATAAGACATGATATACCAATAATATTTTCTAACACGATACTAGTTAATGACAATATTTTGAGAAATAAGATGAGAGGGATAGAGAATGGAAAAAAAAATATTAAAGCACTAAATAAATAAAATGATGATTAATTTTAAAATTTACTTTCTTAGAATTATCATCTTGTGTGATTTTCTGTCGCTCGTGTATTTAATTTCGATAGAAAAGATAAATCATAAATAAAGATTTTATCTTATTACGTAAGATTAATAATCAAAATCACGAACTACTAATATAAATTTTAATTTATTGTATCCCAATTACTTGATCTATATTATAGAGATTAAGATTTATCTTCTTATTGTAGAGGTAAAGTGGGTAGGTCATTTTGTTTTTTTTATATTATCCTAGCTCAAAAATTGTAAATGCCCATTTCCCGAACGCAAGTGGGACAAGTTATTTCAGTATAATTTTTCAGTCTAGATCAAAATTTACATACCCTATAATGGTGACTAGACAAAGTCTACCATAAAGGGCCTTAAGTTTGAAAGTATGATTGACTTAAAATGTAGGGGAGTCCAATTACAATTGTTAATTTGATAGTTTGACAAAATAATAATTTGGTAGGGTAAATTACATAGACACACCATGTGGTTTGACCCATTTGCTGAACAATCATTGTACTTCAAAATTGAACATGGCCTCGAGATCCGAAATATGATGCGTTAAAATATAGGATAGCAAAATTATAATAGATAATTTGACATTTCACATAAATAGTAATTTAGTAGGTAAATTACATGGACACATCCATGTGGTTTGATCTATTTGCACAAACACCCACTATGCTTCAAAATTAACCCTAGAAATCCCTAGGGTTCGTATTTTCTATATGCATACCTTTTTTATTGTTACATCATTTGTAATATTTCGAGAGTTCAGAGAACTTAGTATATATCAAAAATAGTGTTAAGAAAAGAAATAACACAAACTTGATACATTTTAGGTTGAATGTTGGCAAGAAATTTCGGAGTCAAGCATGCTTGAATTAGGAAAGCTCAAGGATGGTCTCTTAGGAAGTTTGCATAAGCCCATCAAGGTAAGTTGTTCCGGTCATTCTTATTGCTCTATGTAGGATGTTACAAGTAGTATCAGAACCGAGCCTTAGTGAAGGCTGTCCGATGAAGGTAGGGAGTGGCGCTAGGCCTCGAGGGCCTGTATAATGAGCGTCTTCTGGCAGGCTTCTAAGATGTCAGCCCCCAGAGGAAATAAGGTCTGGAACCAGTTGTAAGGTCACGGACCAGTTGTAAGGTCACATGATGAGGACATCATGTGCTCAAAAAGGGGAGAATGTAATACCCCGAGAGTCGAGAGAAGTTAGTATATATCGAGAATTGTGTAAGAAATAAAATAACACTATCTTGATACCTTTTGGGCTGAATGTTGGTAAGGAACTCCGAGATTAAGTGTGCGTGAGCTAAGAAAACTCAGGGATGGGTGACCCCATGGGAAATTCACGTAGGTCTATCAGGGTAAATTGTTCTCATCATTCCTATCGCTCGATATGAGATGTTACCTCATTAATCAAAATCTTAATTGAACTAAATTAAGTTAATTAACGGCTAACTAAGCTAAATTAAAGGTAATTTAATCATAATTAAATATAAACAAAAAATAAAACACAAGTCGGTGAAAGTAAACCCATTGACAATCAATAAACTTGGAGATTATAACAGAAATGGTCGAATAACAAATTTTCTCTTTTAATTGATTGAATGTTCATATTCTTTGGCTAGTTAATTGTTCATCTCGTTTTACTACATGACTATTCAACTATTTTTTATATGCAAGATTCGTTCAACACACTTTACATAACTCATAAGCAATGTGTTTTAGTAAAGAAAAATTGAATGGACAAAGAATAAAGGAGAATCAATTAGATTTGAATAATACGTTTCAATCGGAACTCATAAAGCTTCATTTCAAGTCCATTGAATAACTGAACTCATCCACATTTGCTCCACATATAGAAAGTTTAATAAAAAAATAATGAACTATCATATTTGAAACAAACCCATATGGGTTTAAGAAGATCATTCCAAATTCGAAATGAACCATATAGGTTCAATTAAATAAGATCAATCGAAAAAATATTAAGAAGATAGATTAAAAAAGGTCAAACCCATATAGATTAGATTCAAAATTGGAATGAACTTATATGAGTTAAATCATATAAAGATGAATGACAATTGACATTGGGTTTTTCATTTTCATCTTTCTTTCTCGAATTTCAAAAAATATATTCTCAGTGGGTTATTCATTGGCAATGTGTTTTTATCGGTTAGAACTCATGAATTTTATCAAACAAATTTTTTTTTTCAAATGTAATTTTTAATTTAAATAATTTAATTAGTGTTATAGAATCAAAATTACATTATTTTGGCTGTAATAGACAACGTCACCTCTTCAAATTGACCAAGGGGGTATGTTTGCAATTTATCCAATTTAGTAAATTATTGTGCACATTTTGTTAGCTGTTATTTTTTTTTAAGTTTATATAGTCATAAATAATCTCCATAACCAACTAACTTGATTTTTATTTGGTTGAATTAGATTGGTTCGATTTTCCTTGATTCAATTATGAATCTAATTTCGTGAATTCAATTAGAATCAATTTGACTTTAAATTATTATAAAATTTGAAAAGGTAATGACAAAAATTGTAATTATGGAACTCTTAAACTTATCCCTAAACTCAAACAATCAGAAAAAATTAACCTCAAACCTATTCTCATGAAGTTTAGGGATCCTATAGGAAACTTGTTCGTTGAATCATCTACCCAAATTACGTCCAATTAGTTCTAAATTCACGCCAAATTTATCCAAAACTTTACTTAAACATGTAATTAAAATTAAAATAATATTAAAACAAGAATGACTTACAACATCAATTTAAAGATATATATATAATTAAGATTGAAACATTAAAAATAATTAATATTATAAAAATATAATTTTTAATGAAAATAATTTTTAGTTTATAAAATTAGTAATTTATTTATTAGTTAAAATATAAATAATATTTTAAAATATTAATTATATACCATGTAGTAAGAGTTGGGAAATCCGTCTAATTGAGATTTAGTAAAATTTAGATGAATTTTAATAAGTTAATATATAATTTTTATTAATTTAAATAAAAATAATACATAAATTAATTAATATAAAAAACTATTTAACCAAAATGAGTTGGAGAAGGTAGGGATCAACATTCCTAAGGTTAACTCTAATGCACCACAAATTCACTCTTCAAGCTAAACCAATAAGGAGCCAATTGGTTTTGGCGGCCTCCAATGCTGCTCGTCATCACGAATATGACGACAACATTAAGTAACAGATTTGTTGTGGATCAAAGAGCATGTTTGGCAATAAACACATATATGAGTTTGTGATTTTGAGAAATTATTTATTTATTTGTGTATTAGATAGGTAATATTGTGTATTTGATTATTAATTTGTATATTTGATTATTAATTTTATATATTTAATTATTAATTATATATATAATTAAAATTTATTAATAAATAAATAAAATAAAAAATAGGGAAGATTAGAGAATGTAGTTAGTTTAAATATAATTTTTAAAATAAAATAAAAATAAAAAATAAATTATTCATAATATAATAATAAAAAACAAAATAGAAAGCTACGATTCGGGCTAAGTCACGCCCGCCCAATTGCCATTTGTGCGAGCCGCAACGACGGTCAATTTACGTTACCTCGTGGCCCACTCGCCGAGATGACATTTAACTAATAGCCAACACCGGTAAATCCCGGCCACCTGGGGGGACGCGTGGAAGGATAACTGTCGCCGTCACACGTCGTTTCAGGTTGTCGCGTTGCTCCCTGCGAGGAGTCCTGCTTCTCTGCCACCTACGTCCTTGACAGCTAACAACTACCCACTACCGTCGTCATCTCGCCGTTAACTCTCCCTCAACACCACGTGTCATGTAACTGACGACGTGGGCCCCGTCCACTTGTCATTTCCGTGACACGTTATGGTATCTACTCAAAGTGTCAGCGTCTCTAGAAATCACATATGTACATCATTTATGTACTCTGATAATTATACAAGACATTTAAATAACATAAATATTCCTCACTTCATTATAATTCATTACATCTCATCAATTTTGATGAAAATATTTTAGACATTAACACATCATTATATAATCACATAATGATATATCAATAATATATTCCTTCTAAAAAAATCAAAATCAATTCAATTTATAAAATATTTGGTCAGTGGCCAGGTGCAGGTGCAAGTAAATTGTCATATTTCCCTAATCATGCTTTATCACCTCCCCAACTCCCCCCCCCCCCCAAAAAAAAATTAAATTAAATTCATTTGCCCGTTTAATTCTTTTTTATTTTTTAATTACTTTGTGGTATGGGGAACTATTAAGTTGATTTAGATTTTATATAAATTTAAATTAAAAAATTATAATTGAATATAAATAATCTAACTGTAAATTAAAATAAAATTAACCAAACTCAACCCAACTAACTCCGGGTTAAATTGAGTTGGATCTCAATTTTAAATTTTATAATTTAAAATTTGTAACACATTAAAATATTAAAGTCTTTAATTTATTTTAGTAATGATATTTTGAAAAATTTAAACTTTACCCCTTGAAAGTGTAGGAAAAGAATTCAATTACTAATTTATTGTTGTTTGCTCTAACAACAAACATTAACCAATTGCTTACTCAAACAATTTGCTAAGGGGGCGTTTGTTAATTAAGATATGAGATAGAAAAGTCAAGATATGGAATGTATCCCGGAGTTCTATCATTTTCAACATGTTTGTTAAATTTATTTAACAATTCTTAGAAACGTTATTAATGACTTCTTATCTTGATTGTTCAAGATAAACTTATATCTCCCCTCTCAAGATAAGCTTATCTTGGTCTTTATAGATAAGAAAAAAATGACGATTGTGTCCTCTAGTGCATTTTAAAAAATTTAACAAACAGATTGATAAAAATTTTGAAATTTTTCCCAACCTTATCTTGATTATTCTATATCTTGGTTTGAAAAACATTCCAATCTTATCTTGATACTCTCTTATCTTGCTTATTTTAACAAACGCTACCTAAACAAATAATTATTTGAGATAGATTGAAGTTAAAAAAAATATAATTTTAGAAATAATATTTTATGTTAGTTGGGTTAATTATGTATAGCTGATTATTTAATTAAAAATAAATAATATTAAAAGTTATAATTAGTAATAGTGTCATCAATCATGTGGCACCTTCTCATCATCATCAGAAGAAGTTAAGAAAATAATATATTATTATCTTATTTATTTATTTTTATTTTAATAAGAATGCAATACATGTTTTTAATATAATTTTTTAAAATAAAATTAAATTAGAAAAAAATCAAACTAATTGATTGATTGCATCATCAAAACTATCTTATCTAAGAGCACTTCTAAGTGGTACCACGATTTCAACGAATAAAACTAAGTTATTTTACAATACTATTTCTAATTATATTGCCTTGACCTCAAAAAAATTGAAAAAAATAAAAGATTCTGACTTAGATAATAATAGTAAAAACAAAAAGTTTAGAGTTTTGAGAGCATCTCCAATGAATGTAGCAATTGCAACACCAATTATAATTTGACACAAAATAAACTCTAATGAATATATCAAAATGGTGTTAGGCATAATTTTCAATTACAAAATTTGATGTTAAGTAAATAGTGTAACACCAAATTTGGTGTTATACTATTCATCAACACTAATTTTTTTTTTATTTTATTTCTAATTTTACCTCTCTTTGTATGAGTTCAAAACAACTTATTCCCTTTATATTCTTTATCACTTTTATTATATTTGTATATTTTGATTAATAATTAGAAATATAAATTAAATAGTTATAAAAAATATATACCAATGAAAATATTTTATTAAGATCTATAAAATGAGTATAATATTGAATATATTTTAAAATATTTAATATATTTTATAAATACTATATTAATATAAAATGAACTATTTTGTTTATGTATATGAATTTTTTTATTTTAATAATTACTTAATAGAAATAAAATATTCTTATTGTAAAAATTCAATAATATAATACTAAGTTAAATTAATTAATTAATATTTATTAAATATTTATTTCTAGAATATTATATAATTTTTTTTACACTAATTTAGTATTATATATTGAAGATAATACCAAAACGATGTTAAAATTTTTAGCGTAAATAACTGTTGGAGACCAAATTGGCGTTCAATTTGGTGTCCAACATTGAAGTTGCTATGAGCATACCTTGGATTTAGGAAAAAGGTTGAGGATGTTTTAGTCAATTAGAGACAACAGAGGGGTATTGATTGTAATTTCACAACACAACAAAAACATTTTCAAGCGGGAGTGAGAGAGAGCCACGTTAGCGAGACTTTCACATTTGAATATTCCCAGGTCTCTCTCTCTCTCTCACACACGCACACACACACGGTGTGACACACACACACATCTTCTACTGTTACTGCTGAGTGCTATTACACAGCGCGCGCGCTCTATCTCTCTCTCTCGCTCGCTCGCTCTAGCTTTCAAATTCCAGAGCAATGAATTTACAGAGAATTGTAGGGTTCCATTTCGACCCCCTCAACCCCAAACTATAAAGTAAGTCCTCTTCACGGCCAAGAAATCACTTATTTTTGTTCGTTTTATTATCATTTTCGAGTTCCTTCAGTTTTTACACTCTGGATTCTCACGACCACGATCATCGTTCATCATCACTCGTTGAATTGCTCGAATATTCCTCGCTTTCGTGTTGCAAGAAAATGCATAAAGAAGGACGAATTTTTTATTCTTCTTGGGCTAATACATAAATAGGACTCGGATCACCACTCAGCTGAGCTCAACTTGATTCCTTTGCTCTTTTCTTTGGCAACCGAACGTGGGTTAATTAGCTAGCTAGCTGGCTAGGTTTTCCTTTCCTTCTCAGTTGTATGGTAATCTAAATCATATAGTGAATACTTGTAGGATCTTTCTATAAATTCACCGGAGTCATGTGTTAGGGACATTTTATTTGCGTGGAGGATAGAAATTAGGGTAACGAGCAATCGAGCATGCTTCTAATGTTTCTGGAGTTGGTAGTTGATCTGTTACAGGTACTACGTACAGTTTTGATTATTTTTAATGATTTTGTTGTTTTTCGTATTTGAACTCAGAATTGGAAACATATGGCTTAGTGGGGTACAGATTTATCTGTATATATAGGGTTATTTTGAGAAATAGTGAGGGTTTCGTTACAGATTATATGGTATTTGAACTGAAATTTCATCACCCGTTCCATCATGCGACACAGTACTGCACATCCTCTGTGACATGCATTTGTTTCCACTAATTTACATAATCCACTGGCATTTGATGAACATATCCATATATGTGCATATATTATGGAATCTCAACTGAAGAAGAGACCTTCATCTAGCAACCTTGGGAGACTTGTGTTTGTGAGGCATGCTCGCAGCTCATTAAAGTCTTCATATTCCCGTGTAGGTGGTAGGTGTCTTAACAGTCTTTAGAGAGACGACAAGATTCGAACTA